>PVJA010012431.1:0-51987 GCA_004027025.1 Myocastor coypus | reverse complement strand
ACAATATGCAATATGTCAACTTTCAAAGAAAAAAAGGGGGAAAAGAAAAAAAAAAAGTAATGTGGATTTAGAAAGGTTAATGTTTAGTTGTTTGATCAATCTTATATACCTATATGTATTAATCTAAACTGATCCGATGATGAAAATATGTAATATAACCATTGTTAAATTTAAACAATAAAAGAATTGAAAAAAAAAGTAGGTTTTTTGGAAAGACTTTGAAGCAGATTTTTATTTCTAAATTTCTCAGCCCTTGATACCTGAGGCCTTGCTGATTTTGAGATTTCCTCCAAAAACCTTTTATGTTCTTGATACAAACCTTTGGGCTTCTTTTGGTTGGATACTATCACCATATTGATCTTGAAAAGCGCTTTTAATTGCACACTATTTCAGGAAAAGCTCTTTGTTTTTTACTGTCAAATTATTCTCCTTCCATCTATCTTGTTCCTAATTTTCAAAATACAAAAATAATCAATCAGTAGCACCTCTGCTCATTCCTGAAATCCATACTGCCTTGAAATGTCCTTTCCCAGATGACCCAGTGTGACACCTTTAAGCTTAACCCCACCCCCCCATGCAAAGGCTCAGAACATAGATAAAATGCATTGACATTTAGTGGCACGATGAAGCCGGAGTTGCTGCTAGAGCAACCGCCCCAGTTTCACCTGGAGCAGTACCAGCAGCAGCTTTACTGCCCATGTTCCTTCGCATCACTATTACAAACTTTGGATTGCTCAACAAGAATCACCCTTAAGCTTTAAGTACAGTATTGTAAGCTTCTCTAGAGTGCTGCATGAAACTTTACCAATTTCCTGTTGTTAACCATTTTTATAAGATCTTTGACATAATTTTATAGAGTGACCTCTTATTCTTAGAAACAATTTCTGTGTAAATTTTCTGTATTAATGTACAGTTAGCGTTGGTTGTGGCTTAAAGTTTTGGAAATTCCAATGATTGATTGTATTCCTTGCTTTTAGGTCTTGGTAGGGGTCTAATATACTGATGCCAAGAGAATGTATCAGAGCAAACCATTATTTTCCATCCTGGATACAAATGAGAAAGGAATTGATGAGCATCTCACAGTTTCTTTTAACGCATGGTCATCCAATGACTGGGGACCTCTCTGCCTCTACAACTCAACCTATTAACAGGTCTCCAACCTCTGATGCATACCATGCTGGAGTCTCTGTATTTAACAACAGGGATTTTTGTAGACATTTAAGATCCAAATTTAAGTTTTATCTTTGAATCCCATGAAAATAATATTTTTATACAGTCAGTATAAATATCAAGAAATATTCTTATTTATTATACATAGGGAAAACCATTGTAAGAATTCAAGTCCAGAAAAAAAAAATCATCAAATATCACTTGCCAACTTATTGAGGTAAAAACTGTAACAAGACTATAAGCAGCAAGTTTAATTACTAAAAGTATAAAGATCTGTCAAAGCACCTGGTTAAAAATAGAGCTGTAAAAGTTGTAAAGAATAACATGTATAGGTCTATTGTGGATAATTTGGTAAGCAATTCAGTAGCAGTGGCTATGGTAGGAAAAAAGATCCACCCAGTGGCTGATTATAGTTGATAAGATTACTTGGGTAATTGCTGCCATCACTCATTTTCTGTTCTCTCTTTCCACCCTTTACTCTCTCCCTTCTTCGCTCTCTTCCTTTCTTTTTCATTTTCCTTAAAAGTCTGGAGTCACATCTGTTTTTCCTAAGGCAATCATAATTCCATAATCAACAGGATGAGATTTTTTGCATATAATATTTTACAAAGCATGCAATGTAGCTAATTATATAAATCTGTAGAACCAGTTTAATGGACACACTACTGAAATTTGTCATAATGGTTGTCGAACTAAAAGTGAGAGTTTCAAAGAAGAGTAGGGTAAAATTTAAATGATTTCCCCCGTTATGTTGCATATATGGCCTACTAAATCTATGCAGTTTTCCTTTCTTTCTTCCTTCCTTCCTTCCTTCCTTCCTTCCTTCCTTCCTTCCTTTCTTCCTTCCTTCCTTTCTTCCTTCCTTTTTTCCATCCCTCCCTCCTTCCTCAGGGCCTGGTGCTTGACCAGCAGATGCTGTGCTACTCAGCTACATTTCTGGTTCCAATATATGTAGTATTTATGTACATGATTATAATGGTTTATTTCCTACATTTGTGGTGCTATCAACTGAAAACAAAGCCATTGTTAATGAAATAAAATATATAAAAATTACATTTTAAAAATGCTGAATATCGCAGTGCATTAAAGCACCTGTAAGCAGATGCAGGGGCCTGGGGTTGGATTTCAGGGCTTGCTGTGCTGGCCCTGCCCTAGAGTGTGCTGAGACTGAGAGGGTCTTTGAGACTGAATGTGGTGGTGCACATCTGGGTGTGGTGGAAAACACCTGTAATCCCAGCTTTTGAGGGGCTGTTAACAGGTGGAACCTTAGGAGTCTGATCTAGTAGTGAGACCCAGAACACCCTGTAGACCTTTTCCTAAAAAGTACAGAAAAATAAATAAATAAATACAATTCTTAAGATATGTTGAATGAATAGTAGCTACTATAAAATTATTAGATTTACTAAACTTGAAAAGAGGGTAATTGAAGAATAAAGTTGAAGATCAGAAAGACTTTTTCATATTCCAACTTTTTTTCATTTGGGTTTGAGACTAAAAATGCACTAATAGTGATTTCTCCCTAAGCTGCGAAAATATCTACTGAATGCCAGTGAAGAGAAGGAAAGTACTGAAGCAGGTGAAAGAAAATTTTTTATTTAAAATTAGGAAACAATAATGATTAAGAAAAAGTTTCTCTGCACACTTTTGAGACATTGACTAATACCTAAGCACAGTGAAACGTGTGTGGTGTGTAAGGCCAGCCCAATCACCGCTACTAAGAGCAAAAGTAGTGCCCAGCACATAATCAAAACTCCCAAGGTAGGCTTGGCACAAGTAATACATACTGTATTAGGCTATTTACTCTTTTAAGGTGCTTCTAAGGTTATTTCTCTTTGAAATTACTGGTTCTCTGACTGCTGGATACCAACATACTTCCCAGAAAGTATGCCCGCTGTTGAACAGCAGAAACACTATACAGCGGCCATCTCGCAGGCTAAAATGCCATGGTCTTACAAAATGAACCCAGAAATGTTTCCAAAAGAGGATGTGGAGAGTTGGTATTTTTTCCTCCTTACTTACATATTTGGTAAAACTCACCTGTGTGATGAAACTATCTTGGCTGGATCTTTCCTTTTTAGAAATATCTTCAATTACAAACTCTGTTTCTTCTCTTGTTGAAGATTTGTTAAATTTTCTATATCTTTTCAACTTTTAGCAATTTTTGTCTTTTGATAAATTTTAAGCAAATATTTTCTTTCAAAGTAAGTTAAATTTTACTAGTTTTTTTCTTGATGTTTTTAATTTTTCTATGGTCACAGAACATAATTACTTGACATTATTATTTTTTAAAAAAATAGAGACTTATTCTATAGCATTGCTTAATCATGTGTTCTGAGAGAATTGTCTCATGTTGTTGAGAAGAAATTCTATCCTTTTGTGTGGGAGAATGTTCTATTATAATCAATTAAGCAAATTTGTGTGTAGAAGTTTTATATTACCCAATGTAATTCTGTCTCAGATACTCTTCTCTGATTGCTGGGACAAACACCTGACAGCCAAATGAAGGAGTGAAAGGTTTATTTAGCTCACAGTTACTGGAGGTTTTAGTCCATACTCAGCCAGCTCCAAGGCTGACTGGCATACTGTAGAGAGCAGTAGTTCATGGCAGTGGAACAACAACTGCAACAGAGGCAACAGAGACAGCCTGTTTCTCTGTCTTTTTATATTACACTCAAGCTCTCTCTACCTCAGGCTGTCCACCTCAGGCCACACCCATAATCCCAGCAGCCCTCAGATCCATAATCCCATTCTTGGATCACCAATAATCACAAAGGATCATGAGTTAGTCTCAAACTCTAGAAGTCCCCACCCTATGATTGAATGAGGCTTGCGGGGGGTGGGGGGCAACTAAACACAAATCATAACAGTTTATTTACCAGGAATCATTGCACTTAGTATTTACGGTGTTATGGAGAAGTCGATAACTCCTACTGTGGAATTGCTGTTCCTCCCTTCATTTATATCTGGTTTTATATTGCATATTCTGGGATAGTATTGATAGGTGCACACATGATTAGATTTTTTATGTGTAGTAAGTTGATTGACACTTTCATCAGTATAAAATTTTCCTCAATTTCTGCTATCATTTTTAGTTTAAAGGGTTTTTTTTTTCTCATATTAGTTTAGCCACTCTAGCTTTCTTGAAGCTGCTCCAGTCTAAGGGTTCCTGTGGAAATATTTTTATGACCTCCCAGCTTCCTTAACTGTGTATGCTACTCACATAAATATTTCTGTCTAGTACATAGATATAGATCAACAACAAAAAAATATTTCTGTTTTACTTAGGAGAGATTTCAATAATGTGTGTTAGAAAAGTAATACCCAGAGAAGTAAATGTCACAAAGCCCAATGCTCATGTGGCAAAGGCCAGCTTATTCACATATAAACAGGGTGACTGAGTGTATGGATGAGCAGTGGGCTCATGGTTATGAGAAGAAAAAACAACAAAGATTGTTAGTGGATTTTTTAAAAAAGTAGAACTCATACCCACATATATCATGTACATTTCAGTATTTGTTTTACAAACGACTTTCTGATACATGTGCTTCTGTTTTCTGTATTACTGAATATTATTTCACAAGATAATTTTCAGTATCTGTCTGCATTCCTTTGAGTGGGTGCATTCTACTTAGGTAAGCTTTTGCTTCTTTTTGGTTGTTGAAACCATTTGTGATTTCTCTAAAATATAAAAATATTGGGAAACCCTTAAAGGTATATAATTATGCATGCTTAGCAACCCTTTCTAGAATTTGATTTCTCAGGTCAATAAGTATGCAAATTATTTTTCTTGTTATTATATTACTGACACTGGGTATTTCACTGTGCAATATTAATATTATGAGTACAATATATGCTGTTATTTATTCTCATAATAAAATTGCTGTAAATACAATAATAAGAACTTACAAAAATGTGTTTAACTTTTTTATGCCTTTTAAATTAGACATTTATTGAGTTTGTAATAGATTGAGGCACACTGATAAATGAGTGTCAAAGGAGCATGTAGGGCCTACATAGAAAATTAATATTTGTAATTGTACTACAATATATGCATTTTTATGCCTGACTTTTTTGTCACTTCCAACGACTGTCAAGGTTACTAGGAAACTGCGGTCTTTTCTGTTACTTCTCAGTTAAATTCTATTTAAAATCTTTTGAGTTACAAATGTTCTAAAGATGATAATTTCTATTTTATTGTATGCAGTAATTATTTTTCAATAATTTGATTTGCGTTCATTTTAACGGTAAAAAGAAGTGAAAGCTAGCATTTCTTAGTAACTGACAATTTTCTTTATGGAAAATAGAGCTAGCGACCACTAAATATACAACAGGGAAGGTGTATTTTTGACTTGGTAACTGTGTGAATTACAGGTCCCTTTTGCTTTCTATGCCCTGCACTTTACTAATGTATTACCATAATGTACATTATGTATTCTCATAAAACCATAGTAATTCAAATTTTTATTAATATTCAAATTAAATCTCTTTGAATATCATATTTTGTAAATTTCCACAAACGTTGAATGCACCTGTGCTTTTGCAGGAAAATTACTGTGATCCACACTTCATTTGATTTGAATATTCACTTCCCTGTGTTTTCTATCAAATTTAGGTAATTAACTTCAAGGTTTCAGGTCTTAAACTTTTAAAAATGATGTAATATTTTTATTATTAATAATATACATACTGAATTTTAAACTAATTAATATAAGAATTTTCTATTATTTAATTCCAAAAAGAGGAAATTTCTTTTTTCTTTTTTTTTTATTTTACTTTTCTAAATTTGCTAAAGTTGCTACCTGGCCCTCTCATATCTTGGGCAGGAGTCCTATCTGTACTAGTGAACTTCCTTAATACTGGCTAATTCCTACTGTGAAACAAACTCTATCTTGGAGAATTCAGCTAGTTTATTGCTTTAAAGTGTGTTCTTTGTTATTTATTAGTTTCCTTCTGCTTTAAAATAGGTTAGAATGCATATTTTAGGCTTATTTTAGTTCAGTGATGTCTAAATTTGTATTGCCTTGATTTTGCTTTGCATTACACATTTTAGATTTCTAAGATTTTTTCTTTCTTGTCCAAAGAACTTCTATTTTTGTTCTTCTGCACTTTTAAAATATCTGTAATATATGTCCTCAAGTTCCTTTGTCTATTGGGGTCACAAATTCCTTTAAAATCTATTAAACCTATGGGTATTTAGCGTTTCCTGTGTCCCGTAGTCAGTAACATTAGATTATTGTTTGTGAGTAATCTAAGATAAAGGGTTCCTGTGCAATAAGACACAGGTAACATACAAGCCAGCCTACTTTCAATATATGATAGTTGAGGAGTTCTTTGGCTCTGGTTTCCTTTATTTTAACTACAACCTGTTTTAGGGTGTTTGAAACTCTAGTCCTGTGTATTGATGAGTTACTTTGCCCTACCATTAATTTGAAATTGCATATGGGTTTTTCCATCATTCCCCACTGCAGTATATATGGATGGTGTGTTAAGCATTAGGTAATGAGGTCAGATCAACCAAAAGACATCCAGGTCAGTTAGTGTACATACCCCCTTGAGAGGAATGTCCCTAGGTAGGCTTTTTGGCTAGTTTGAGTTATCTTTCCACTTAGGGCCCTCTTTGACTTGATTGACGCCCTTTCACACTTTGGACTACTTTCCATCAGATAAAAACAGTGGACATAGGTAAGCTAACCTGGACCACCTATATGAGGAAGAGCAGGTCAGATCGGCTCTACCATTCATGTCTGCCTGCCTGCCTGTGAAGGGAGCAAAGCTGTGTACTCTTCCAGGCTATGCTCCTAGTGGATCATTTCCTTTGAGCAGACTTCACCTCAGACAACACAGTTAGCTATAGACTCATCAGTGGGCCAATCCCTTGTTGACCATCACACCTTTGATGTTCCAGAAGCCCACTTGTGACCACATGAAGCTTTGAGGACCATGCAGATAACACATGCTCCTAATGTTATTGTGTGACCTTATTTCCATTTGTTCCCTCTCTTATGGGATGTTGTTGTTTAACACATATGGTGAATGTACCGCAGCCCATGCTCAGCATAGGACAGGTAAACTGTTATAAATGTGTGAGCCCATAGGAGGTAACTGAGAAATAGAAATATTGCTTTTTAAAAATGTATTTAGAATGGAGTCTGCAGAGTCTCACTATGTAGATCAGACTCATAGTGATTTTCCTGTTTTTGGCCTCCCAAGTGATGGGATTACAGGTGCTAGCTACCACTTTCAGTCTCAATGAGTTTCAGCTTCCCTGGGAGTGAGGCCTGGGATCAAACAATAGCCTCTATGCTCTGCCTTAGCAGGAGCTTTCATCTGCTGGACCATTGAGACAGCTGTGAAATATTATTCTCTTAGATTATTTTGTTCTCCCTCTATTATTAAATAAGTATTATAGTAATTAATTTCCCACATAGTTTATTATTTTAATTGAGATGACTGGAGAATGTTGTCTCAGGAAATGGGTGCTGTTGTTTTTTGTTGAGTTATTTCCATGATATTGGCATGTTGTTTTCTGATTTTTCTCCTGAAATCATTGCTAAAAAAAGGTGATCACTGAACTTCACTACCTGCCTTTCCTTCATCATTTGTATGGCCATATAGTATTTCTTCCGCTTATTTGTCCATACAAAGGCATGATTATAATGCTATTGGTCTTTGCTTATAGTGTTGAGATCTTCACATTGATAGAGAAAAAATTTTATTATAGTATTGAATAGTTTTGGTGAGAGGGGATGTACCTTTTGGGAGCCTTTGATCTTAGAGGAGAAAGCAATCAGTATTTCAGCATTAAATATGGTGTTTGTAGATCTGGTTAGTACTTTGAGTGTACTGCATAAAGTATAGTGCTAAATTAATCTTACCTATTCATTTTTACATTTTCAGTGTGATTAATAAGAAAGGAAAAGTTTAGTAGTTTGTACAGTATTCTGTTCAACATTACTATTCAAGTGCACTATTTGGTATTTGTGTAATATAGTAGATTAAATGTACATATAATTTTTGTAGGCCAGAAATTACTTAAAAGACAATAGGAAGTTACTTCTTCACTGGGGAGAAAAACACCAACTCATTAGCTTATATTTCTGTTCATTACTTAGTCATGTTGTGCCTCCTTTTAAATTTTAATAAAAATAACTAGATATCAGAAAATAATTGTTTAGTAAATTTGTGACAGAAAAAATGCCTTACCATTCCTTTTCCCTTGATGAGTATTGATGAAAATATTTTGTTTCTATGTGGAATTATAATGTATAGGTAAGAACAAATATCATTGCATTATTTTACATTATATTTCTATTATACTATGTATTAGTGCTTTATATTTATACATATTATTATATTTCACACTGCGATCACATTTTATTTACTGCCATAAATTTTTAGATATTGTAAACTCATTTAAGTTTGACTTCTATTTATGTTATATTATTACATTGTATTTGTTTATTATTATGTTTATCATCATAATTTTTAAAATGTAAATTCACCAGTAGCTTTGACTTATTAGCAAAAAAAACTAATTGATAGTTCCCTTCCCTATATATCCAGCACTCTGTTTTTAAGTAAAAGACATCAGGAGAAAATTATTAAAGACTACGAAGCAAAATGGACTTACGTAACCAATGAGAATGAAGACAAAGTCTTTAAGGATATCTTTTCCAGTTCTGACACTCATGTAAAAGGAAAACTTCAACGTTGGAAACATGTAAGTAATTAGTAGCCTGTAAATATAATTAGTATAATTAATTACCTTGAAGTAGTTTTACTTATGATACCAAGTTATTCTTCTTTCATTGATGGGACAAATTCCTGACACCCAAAATGAAGGAAGGAAAGGTTTATTTAGCTCACAATTACTGGAGGTTCAGTCCATATTCAGGTGGCCCAAGGCTGAGTGGAACAGGGCAGAGAGCATCCAGTTCATGGCAGGAGAACAGCAACAATCACAACATAGGTAACCAGGGCAACAGAGAGAGCCTGTCTCTTCATCTCTCTTTATGTTTAATTCAGGCTCTCTGCCTCAGGCTATCCACTTCAGGCCATACCCATAATTCCAGCAGCACTCAGACACATAATCTCATCAATACTAAAACACACAATCTCAGTGGATCATGAGTCAAGTCTCAAACTCTAGAAGTCCCCACCCCATGATTGCATGGGGCTTTAGGGGGACAACTGGATACACACCATAACACTATTGAAGTGTAGTTTCTGTACTTAAGTACCTTCCATCTTATTGTTCATCTTCTGCTTTACATTCTGTTGATGTAAGTAATAGAATCAGTGCATTATTAGACTCTACAGTGACTCATCTTCTCAACGATTTTATAATTAATGGTTTGCATATTTGCTCTGTCAATTATTAAAAGTTGTAATACAGATAGAAAGCTCATCTGTGATGCAAATAATATTTCTGTGTATAGTATAACAATAGTTTATGATAAAGGGAAACTTCTTGAGGATAAAATTAAGAAAAGGAAAAAAATTAGTTGCACACACTTGGGTGCCTCGATGCGTGAGGCACTGTGTGAGCATACTAAATTTGTTGTGTGGTTTGTTCTCCACAACAACACAGACAGGTATTTTTATTGGCTTCTTGTGAGTAAGCAAAGCAAGGCTCAAACAGTGTTTAATTTTCAAAGAGCCCCATCAGCATTTAATTTTTATGTATTTTTAAAATTTTTTCTTTAAAGGTAATATTATACAGTTAAAAGAGCCATTAGAAATGAGATAGAATTTTACTAAGCAAAATGATAGGAGTTCAACTTTGGTTGTTATATTGGATAATGTTGTCTTCCAAGTAGTTGTTCAGATTACCAAATATATTCATGCAAAATTCATCAAAAATTATAAAAAGTTGAAATGGAGAGAAAAAATATTAAGTATTAACTGCTCAGTTCAATGGATCAACAGAAATCAGTAGCAGCACAATTAGCAAAGCTATCCTGTGCATGTGTATATATTTATTTTTCCCTTGTTTTTTTTCTTTTTTTTTCCTTCCTTCATCTCAGTTGTTCCTTCTAATGGTTTCTTTTCCTTTCACTCTATTGTACCTTTCAGAATTTACTTGCTTCTTCAGGTTCTTACACTAGGCAGACAGTGCAATGTTTACACATGTGGGCATGGTTTCTTTTACTTTTGAGTCTGATCTCTAGTTGCATCCATTTACCAATAAAATCCTCCAGTTTACCTTTCTTAGAGCTGAGTAGTACTTCATTATGTAAAATTACTACGTCTTTTTAATTCATTCCTCCATTAATCATTGTTTGAAGTGTTTCCAAGATTTACTTATGATAGAGTATACTGCTAGGGATGGGCAGAGAGTTCATGAGCAAAAGCCAGGCTGCATGGGATAGACTTCAAATAATCAACAACTATAGTCTTGTCTTTTTCAAAAGCTTCTGCATGTCAAAAGAAATCACCAACAGAGTAATAAATAAATCATGAAATGGGAAAAAAATTTTAGACGACTATATCTCAGACAAAAAAAAAAAAAAAAAACCCAAAAAACTTCTGTCTAGATCATATAATGAATTAAAAACAAATTCAGATCCTCAAAAATTCAAAGACCCTAATACACACATCTCAGGTGAAATATAAGTGGAAAGTAAATAGCAAAAAAATGTGCAACGTCATTGGTCATTTGAGAAAAGCAAATTAAAAGCACACTGAGATCCCATCTTACCCCAGCAAGAATGGCTATCATAAAGAAGTCAACCATTAACAAATACTGGAGGGGCTGTGCGGAAAAGAACCCTTCCCCACCGTTGGTGAGAACATAGACTGGTGCAACCATTGTGGAAATTAGTGTGGAGGTTACTCAACAAACGGATTAGGGTCCCCATAACCCAGGTATTCCCCTGAGTGTTTCTCCAGAAGAGCTAGAAAATATCATACCACATAAACCTTTTACTTCAGGTGACTGATGTTACATTGTGACATTCTTTATTCCTAGGGTTTTGTTTTCCTTTGGATAGTAGGTAAAGACAGAAGTGAAGGCTTGGAGTTTAAGTGCAGTTTATCGTGATAAACTTTTAATAATTTTTAAAGCAAATAAAAATTGGTAAAATAAACAACACATTAGAAACAATATAGAATTTCAAGACAAGGTGACAGAAGTTTAAAAATGGCCATTATATTGCATATTGTTGTCTTCAAATTAGTTGTTCAGATTACCAGATATAAGCATGAAAAATTGGTCAAAAAATTTAAAAGAATAAAAAAAGTTGAAGCATTAATTGTTCCCAATATTTTATAATTTTTTAGGCATTGTATTTGTGATAATTAACCTCATGTGTGGGCCTGTTGTTGAGCAGCCTGAATTATAAATGGCTCAGTCACATAAGCATAATTAAAGCAGGGACTAGGCAAGTCTAGTCTGTCATTAGTCTGACTTCTAGGTAAATGAAAACCTATGCCCTAGGTGAACATCCTTAAGGAACATCCTCAATTTTTCAAATAAAATAAATTTACTTTTTGAATAAACACAGGCAAATCAATCATTCTCAAAACAGTTTCATCATTTGAGGGCCAACAAGATAGCTCAGCAGACTAAGCTCTTGCTTAGGCAAACTCAGAGACCAGGGTTATATCCCCACCGCCCACGCCTGGATGTGCTGAGATGGCCACCATGGCCAGGCGTGGCAGTGTATGCCTGTAATCCCCAGCACTGAGAAGGCTGAAATCAGGAGGACCACTAGGAGCCAAAGCTGCATAGAGGGTCCCTGTGACAAATACATGAAGAAAACAGAAGAAAACACAACCAAACAAGCAAAAAACTCACTTCCATTATCAGTAGTCAGAGACAGCTTTAGCACCTTGCTCCACATGATAGTATACTCTTATGAAATTATGAACTTCCTGTGACGTTTCTTTGGGCTTGATGTACAGAATGTAAACTTCTTCACTTTACAGCATGCTAACAACTTCTTTAGATGCTTTAAAATGGAGGTTTTCTGTGTGTGTTGTGTCTTTATAACTAAGGTTTGTATACTGATAACTAATTTGGACATATTGTTATCAATGTTTGTTTTAAATTTACATATGTAGATACATTGATATATGTTTATATATATATATATATATATATATATATATATATATATATGAAAGTTTTGGAAATGACTATTCTGTACATGAATAGGAAATCATTCACTTTTTAAAGATTATTTTATCTACTATCTATAAAATTGCATAGACTGTAAAATTTTCAAATTTCAAATTAGGTAATTTTTGGTAAGATACATTCATTATGATGTTCTCAAATTTCTATTTTCCTAGATGATTATATTTCTTTTAAAGTACATTTCTATTAGGTAGATCTAATTTCAGAATATATCTGACTCCTATGCGGTGCTTTTATATATGCATATGACACAAAATCTTGTCATCTACTTTTACCCTGATCTATATCCTATCCCCGTTCCTCCTTAATCACTTCTTTTCTATTAATATTTTCCTGGTATGATTATCTTTTTCTGTTTTGTTTTACATACAGTATATTAGAGAAAAAATTCAATGTGTGATGCTTTGGCTCTGGCTTATTCTAATTAACACAGTAATCTCTAATTGTATCCTCTTTTTTTTTGGCAAATGACATAGTTTCATTCTTTCTTTGGTGAATAGTACTCCATCATACATATTGATCACATTTTCTTTATCTATTCATCCATTGACAGGCACCACAGGTAATTCCATATTCTCACTTTTGTGTTTGTAGCACCATAGATATGGGTATAAACACATCTTTATAGAATACCAACTTGGATTCGTTTGGTTGTGTGCCAAGGGATGGTATACCTGGGTCATCTGGCAGGTTTATTCTTACTTTTTTGAGGAAACTCCAAAGTTACTTGCATAGTGAATATGCTAATTTGCATGCCGACTCAGAAAGTAGAACTGTCTTTCTTTTCTCTCACATTTTTCCTTTTTTTTTTTTTTTTTTAATTCTTGATAATGGGCATTCTGCCTGGCATCCTAGAATCTGAATATATGTAAATACACAGGGTAGCTTGGATAATTTTACTGCTCATTGCTGCTGAACTATTGAAAGGAACAGTTAATGCTGAAATTCTTTTCTTTTTAATTTTCCCTTAATTGTTTTGATCAATTTTATATGTTTATATCTGGTAATCTGAATAGCTAATATGAAGACAACAATAAGCACTGTAACTATCACTTTGTGTAGTGAGATTCTGTATCATTTCTAATGTTTAACTATTTTTCTCTTTAAGTAAAGTTAGTTTTCATTTGCATTTCCTTAAAAGATAAAAATACTGAATATCTCTTCATATAGTTATTGCCTACTTGTACTACCTTAGAGATGATATCAGTTCAGTTCATATGCTCATTTATTGGGCCTGCCAAATTGCTCAGTGGATTAAAGTACCTGCAAGCCTGTACAGGGGCTAGAGGCTCAGTTCCCAGGCCTGCCATGCTGGCCTTACCCCACCCGCCCCGGCACACTGAGAGGGCAACTGAGACTGCGTAGTGGTGCACTACTGTAATCCCATCTCTTGGGGGGCTGTAAACCATCAGATCACTAACCCATCTAATAGTGAGACCCTGAAGACCCTGTAGACCCTTCCCCGAAAAAAAAAAAAAAGAAAGAAACCAAAAAACAAAACATATGCCCATTTATTGATCGGTCTGTCTTTTAGGGAAACATTATAATTTTTGCTTTTTACTGCTATTCTTAGTACCTATTAGTTTTAAAAGTACTCGGCTCACTGTGTATAAAATGTTTTGATCTTATCCATCCTGTTACACTCCCTGCAGTCTACACATTAATCCTTATTTGGAAGAGTGCTTGACAAAATTCCTGCGGTTCTGCAGGCTGCCTCTTGCCTCTGTTCATTCATTTGCTATACAGAATGCTATTAATTGGATGTGGACTCAGTGGTTGATTCCAGTCCTGTGCTTCCTTCTAGTAGTTTCAAAGATTCAAGTCATAGACCTAAGTTTTTATTCCACCTTGAAAAGAAAATACATATATATGGGGTCAGAAATCCTGTCTTGTTGAAATCTTCTGCCTATGGCTAGCTACTTCTTCCATCAGCATTGGTTAAAGAAGCTATGTTTTGGCCATTTTGTCCAAAATGAGAAGACTACAGCATGTAGGTTTGTTTCTGTGACTTCTGTTGCTCTCTGTGTCTGTTTTTGTGCCAGTGCCATGCTGTTGTTACTTCGGCTCTAAAATATGATTTGAAGTCAAGTATTGTAGTTCTGCGGTGCTTCCAGCCCTTTGCATTTTGGATTGTTGTGGATATTCTCCGTCTTTATTTAATGTCTCCATATGACTTTCAGAAATACTGTTTTAGTGCTGTGAAGAATGTTGTGAGAATTATAAATCTTCAGGTCACTTTTGACAACACTAATATTTTAGCAACATGGATTTTGCCAATTTATAAATATAGATGGTCTTCCAATCTTCTACAGATGGTCTCTCCATTCTTCAGAATAAAATGACCTTCAATTACTTTTCTCAGTATTGTTCAGTTTTGATTTTATAGGCATTATTCATTATCATTTAGGTTGATTCCTAGGTATTTTCTGAAGTATTATAAATGGAATTTTCTTGGGCTCAGTGGTCTACAGCAACTGCTTAGGAAAGCTTAGGCAACCTCAGGGACTGCAGTCTGATCTCTGGCACCACATGCTGCACCAGCTCCACCCTAGGGTAGGCTGAGCCAGTTGTCATCGTCATCGTCATCGTCATCATCATCAATGAAATTATCTTGTTTTTTTCTCATCTTTGGATATAGAGTGGCTATTTATTTTTAAATATTGATTTTGTGCCCTGATTAGCTCAGTGTTTAGGAACTTTACATATAGTATTATATTTGTAATAATAATAATAATATGGCTTCTGCCTTTTTTTCTTTATGTCCTTTAAAATTTATTCTCCTGCCTAATTTCCATGGTTGAAAGTTCAAATAAGACATTGAATAGGAATACTGAGAATGGATATTTTTGTCTCACTCTCTTTTAAAAATTATTCAGTCTTTATTTTAAATGGTTCATTTTTCTATATTCAGTGTGATGTTGTTATGTTTTGTTGTATGTGGCCTTTATTATAAAGAGATATGATTATTTATTTCTTTTAAACTTTTCTCTTTTTTATTTTACCTGGTTATTTTCTAATGTATTTGCTACAGGATCTTACTGTGTACCTCCAGCTCTCAGTGATCCCCTTCTTTTCAGTCTCCCCAACACTGGGATTACAAGCTTGCCCCCCCTCAATCTCTGGCTGACATAGCATGCCTGGGGGCAAGGCTGGCCCCTGCATGTGGTGCCTGGGATCGAACCCTGGTTCCTGTGCCTGCCTGAGCATGTGCCTAGTCTGCTGAACTGTCTTGCCAGCCAGAAGCACGATTCTTTAATACTTCATCTTTTGAGAACTTTTACTAGGAAGCTATGGGGAATTTTGCCAAAAACTTGTTTCAAGTGAGACAAACATCTTGTTTCCTTTTTTTAAAAAAATTTTATTTGTGTGTTGTATTACATTTATTAATTCACACATAGCCAGCCAGTTGGGCATCTCTGGAATGAAACCAGCTTAATAATGTTTGTATCAGTCAACTTTCCCACTTCTGGGACAAATCCCTGACATATACAACTTAAAGAAAGAAAGGTTTAGTTTTCCTCAAAATTTCAGAAGTTTTAGCTCATCGTTACCCATCCCAAGCAGAAGCAACATTGAGAGGATGTTGGGTTGTTTTGTGTTGCACATTGCACATACAGTCTGCTTAGTTGAAGCCCAGGCGGAAACAGCAGAGTGGAAAGGCCTGATCGGTAGGAAATGAAAAAGTCAGTACAGCATGGTGACCAGGAAGTAACAGAGAAGTACGTGTGTGTGCACCAGGGGAGGGTTCCAGGCCATGCCCCAGGGCCCTGCATTTTTCTTCCCAGCCTCTCCCCCAACAACATGCTCAGCTTCTCAGTAGAGGAATCTTCAAATGAGTACTCTCCCCACTGTTCAACCACTCTCTGGAATCCCCGTCGTGGGTACTTAGCAGTCCATTCTAGATCCAGTTTACATTTTATTCTTGGCCCAGAAAAGATTTGTGTAAAAATCTTCATGAAAAATTCACTCAGTCCATCTGAAGATTTCTAAATGTTTAATGCCGGTGTGACAGAAATACCCAAATACAAATCTCCTCTGACACACAAAGGAAGCTCCTAGCTTGAGTCACTCTAAAAATCAAAACAGAAACTTTAAACATGGATGATGTATAATGGTATACCATAAACGTTACCTTTCCAAAAGGGAGAAATAAGTATATAGAACCTCATATATAGAAAAGAATGGAAATGTTAAATTCTCTAGCTTTATAGCCATAACCTGTAGCAAGTTAGGAAAGAGAAGGTTTAAACAGCTTGCGTGGCCCTTTCTCTTCAGTACTGCAGACCGTAGAGACCTCATGGTCTCTCTTCTGTGTTGCTCTGTTTACTGCTTGTGACTTTTCAGACATACGAGGTTCCTGGCCTCTGCAGCTTACTGGGGTCATCACTGAATGTTCAGTTTCACTGTGTTCACAGCCCCCCCCACTTCCTGCACAAAGGCATTTGGTCTGGTTTCCCAGACCACCTTCTTAAGTCTGGGTGACAGGCCCCCGACCCCCCAACATGGCTTAACATTCCTATAAAAGCAGCAGCATACGGATGATTCTGAGGTCCGCCACCACCTTGAGCTTTACCTTGTCCCCCTTGGACAATCCCTGCAGAGGCTTGGATGTGTTTACATAGATGACTATGGATAAAGGATTGCTAAAAAAGCAATTTCCTGGGCAGCTTTCATTCACTGAAATACCAACTGCTCTGGCTTCAAATCAAAATCATTCCAAGGAGTTTATTTTTATCATTTTGGACCCCTGAACAAGTGGACTGTGGGATCTTCCTGAGACCTGAGAGGTCCTCAAGGCATGTTTACTGTGGTCTGGATTAAAAGTACTTTGGGGCCAGGGAGATAGCTCAGCAGAATAAGCACTTGCCTGGCAAGCATGAAGTCCTGGATTCAATCCCTGGTACTGCAAAAATAAATAAATAAATAAATAAATAAATAAATAAATAAATAAATAAGCAATAAAGCAACTGGGTTAAAAGTACTTGGCTTCTTTTCAATGACCACTATCTTCCGTGAAAGATCTTACTTTCTCATAAAATTAGAAACATTTTAGTGGGATCTTGTTTTTAATTCTCACGTGAACCTGGCTATAGCCATGCCACAGCCTTAACTTGAGGCTGCTTTGGATTTTCTTCATCCCGTTAATTAGCCCAACACTGCTAATCTCAGTCTCTCGCACAAGATCTCATGGACGAAAATTGTGGACTTTTTGATATATATTTTAAGGAAATCTGCATACTGTCGGTATGTATTTTTCCGTGCTAGGAATATTTAACACCTGTTTAGATACAGACTTCAGTGGTTACTTAGGGAAACGTATATACAGGAAGTAATAGCAAATGCAGTGGTTACTTATTGGGGACTTCAAGTTCTTCATAAAATGATAGTAACATAAGCTTGATAATCAGATATATTATCTTCATCTCCTGTACTTGTTTAAATTACTGGTCTTGTTTTGCTTCTTTCCAATATTTCAAACCTGACTTACAAATGAGATGTCATTTGAGAGAAGTCAAACTCTTTGGAACCTAAAGGAAAAGGATTCACTGGGGAATTAGGCAGAGAGCACTTTGCCACTGCATGTCTGTCACTTCCTCTTTTTCCATGTCCAAATTGTAGATTTTCTTAAGATGATATAAACTTTTAAATGGGAACAAAACCATCTGTCAAGCAAGAAGGTGATGGTGGGGAACCTTTAGCTCTTAGAACACATGGGAAAGCATGAGAAGGAAGGAGGGAAGGAAGAGAGTAGAAACGAAAGGAATGAGGAAGCAGAAGTGGTAGATTAATTGGTCAGCCTGTGTCCTAGAATGCTGGGCTGATCTTTTATTAGAAGACCAATGCGCTACATGTTGACTTGCATCACATCATAGCTGTTGTCAGGGCTTATCTTCTGGAGCAGGGGCTTGGCTGTGCATGGTTCTGAGCCAAAACAGAAAAGAGATCTGGAGGGGATCCCAGTAAGGCTTCTTTGGGAGGGATCTCCTGCCCTGGTCACGCTGAGTGGAATGCTCCTATCCTCTACTCCTTTGTGGCATTGTAGAGATCCAGGAAACACTGGATATCATCTCATGTGGCATTCAACTATAATAGAGCTATGCTTCAAGATTGCTGACGTGGCTTTATCTCAGAATAGCTCTATTGATTTTTGCTTTACTTTCAAAGATTAATTTTTCCCATAATTAAGACTGATAGTAATATATATTCATGTTGAATGTCGTTTTTGGTAAATAAACTAAAATTTTCTCAAATATAATATTGTTTGTGAATCTGCTTCATTAATTTTTATGAGTGTGTCCCAATAAATATTTATACATTTATATTTGCTTTTGTAAAGTAAATATGTTTTAGTAAAGACTAGAAATATAAACAAATTATTTTAATTATGACCCATATGCATAAAATGTATTAAAGTACACATATCAAGATATGAACAGTGGTTATTAAAGTGATAGATTTTGGTGATTATTTCTTTCTTTCTGAAAGTTTTTATATATTTTTTGAAATAACCATATTTTATTTGTAAAGGAAAAATGATATTTTATATTGGATAAAAATTGTTTACCTACTTTTTTACAACATAAAAGTAGAAATTATGCCTTTAGAGATTTCTGCTATTTATCATATCACATCATATATCATATATCATATCATGTCATGCCATATCATATGTCGTATCAGATCACATAACATCTTGCATCATAGCACGTTTTATTAATAAGCAAACCATTTTTTTTTTGTCTTTTTGAGACAGGGTCTCATTATGCAGTTGAGGCTGGCCTTGGGTTCAGTTTTGTAGCCCAGGCTGGTCTTGAACTCGCACTGATCCTCCTTCCTCGGCCTCCCGAGTGCTGGGATTACAGGCGTGCGCCACCACACCCGGCTAAGCAAACCATTTTTAATGCAGGTTTAGTTTCATGCCAAAATTTAGAGGAAAATATGGAGAGTTTTAAAAATTCATTTTTTTTTCTACACATATAACTAACCCTTATACTGACTTCCCTCTTCACAGTGGTTATTTGTTAAAAATAATTAGCTTAGCTGAAAACATCATTATCACATAAAATTCTTAGCCCACTGACGGGTATCTACATTGTAGTATCATACTGAATTTTTTTAGTGCCCTCAAAATCACTTGTGCTCGGCCTTTTCACATATCCTCTCCATGTAATCCCTAGTAACCACTGATCTCATAATGTTGTTATAGTTTTGCCTTTTCTAGAATGCCCTTACTGGTAGCACACAATGCAAAACCTTTTAACGTTGATTTCTTTCACTTAGCAATATGCATTTATCTTTTTTTTTTTTTTTTTTTTTTTGTCTTTTTGAGATAGGGTCTTGCTATGCGGTTCAGGCTGGCCTTGAGCTCACTTTTGTAGCCCAAGCTGGTGTCGAACTCACACCGATCCTCCTGCCTCTTTCTTCATATCAGTCATTGACTTGACAACCCAGTTTTTAATGCTCTGAATAATATTCTATTGTCTGGAGTTTTGAGCCTGCTGAAATACATCTTGGCTGCTTCCAAGTACTGGCAAGTGCAAACAAGGCTACTAAAAATATCTGCGTGTATTTTTATACAAGTTTCAAAGTAGATCGGTTCCAAGAAACATGGCTGTTGAGTTTTGTGCTAAGAGTATATTTCGTTTCGTAAAAATCTACCAAGCAAATTTCAGAGCGGCTGCACCATTTTGTATTCAAGCAGCAACAGAAATGTGTTTTCTTTGGGATGTCCTCTCCCCAGCTTTGGGTGTTTAGTAGTTTGAGGATTAGCTGTTTACTAGCTAGGTGGAGTGGTACTTCCTGGAGTTTTAATTTATGACTGGTTTCCTGACCAAGAAAGTCAGAGAGCTTTTCATCTCCTTACCTACCATCTTCTTTGGTGAATGGTAGGCTCCTTTTTACTATAAACAAAATGTGAGGGTTTGTTACATGCCTCATGGAGTATGACAGGGAAGAGACGATTTACCTTACTCAGGAAAACTACAGTGAACAGCTATTGGGTGAATTTATGATACAAACTATTGCAATAGTAATTCCTGGAGTTGTGCAGAGCACAGGCTGCCAAGTCAGGGAGTGGTGTCATTATATTGTGTTATTATATTACATTATTTATATATGCAATATGATGTGATATATATATATATATATATATATATATATATATATATATATATAATTTTACTCAGACTATAAATTGAGAGAAAAACAGAAGGGGGAAAGAACATTTATTCTAGAAATATTACATCGGTTTGTTTTCTTCTCTAACCTATAATCAGATATATGTAATGCAGAATTGGTTACCCCATTATTATGTGAGATATTAAAAAAATCCTTATTTTTATTTTTGATCATTTGCTTTATTACTTTGTAAGCTGAGTTACAAGTAATAAGAAGTTGTTTGGATGTTGTAGTTTTTATGATGTTAGGAAATGAGAGACTGTGGTGGTTCCTGAACACTCTAAGTGCAAGTGCAAGAAACTGAGTTCTATCCCTGATACCGCATACCGTGCAGTCCCTGGACCCCGCTGGGTGTGCCAAGCTGGTCCTGAAACTGGACATGGTGGTACACACCTGTAATCCCAGTTCTGGGGAAGCCAAGACAGGAGGATCATAATGAGCCTGAACTGCATAGTGAGACTCTATCAAATAAATAAATAAAAATAAAAAATTTAGACAAAAGAAATAAGATTTGTGATTGTATTCATAAGACTCTTGGAAGACTGATTTTTATTAATTTTGGCAGTCATTTTGAGGTCCTACTAGAATTACAGTTTACTTGGAAAATGCCATTGATTGGATATTTAGAATATATCTAACATTGTAGTAAACTGTAACTAATATTTAGAATTTGTAGCCCGCAATGCTCTATGCTAGAAATTATAAAGGATGAAGAAGAGCATGGAAACCTTGCTGGGCAGAGTCTAATTTTAAAACATATGCAAGTAAGAAGGTCATACAAATGCAAGCCCAGTTCTGTCAGTCCAGCACCGATCAAATGGGTCTCACTTAGGGAGCTGGAGTTGTCTTGAGTTTTAAAACTTTTGAGAAGTAAGGGCTTCTCACGTCAGCTAGAAATATATGTCATTTATTAGAAGATTCCATAAGGCTTGTAGAGGCTCCAAGGGCCTGAAAATTTTAACTTAATTCAGCTTTCAATTGAGGTCCAAAACAATCAACATTTGTGACTTAGAAAGGAAGTGGTAGTTTAATGCTTCTATAAGCGCATCAGGGCTAAATTCAACAATTTAATAAAGGTGTGCAGTTATTTATTATTGTCACTGTTTTAGTCATCAGTGTTGAAAAGAAAAAAATAAGGCATATATCCTCTGCTGAAAGGACTATTACTTATGTTGTACTGAGAAGGCATTGGAGCTAACTGAATGAGACTAGGACAGAAGTACGTAATATATAGATAAAAGACGGGTAATATTAAGCACTATTTCTTGCTATGCAGAGGCAAGGAGTGTAGTTAGCTGACAGCTCCCTCTGGTAGTTTTCTGAACCCGCCTCTATTTTAAGGCAAGATTTTACTGTTCCCTGGAAATTCTCCAAAGAGTTGTTGAATTAGCTTTACAAGGATATGATCATATCTGTTGAGTAAGGACCAGGGCCTTGTGAACCAAAGCAGTTTCCTCCAGAATTTCTTGCTGGGTGAGCAGAGAGTTTGATATTCTTGGCTCATCCCTTTACTCCATTTTTCCTTGATGAATGCTACTTCCCAATAAATTTGTTACTTTATATGACAATTTTCCCTTGGTATTAGTTTTCTGGAAAAAATGAACTCACAGAGTTATTTAATAGGTATAGTAAATAGCTGTATATAAGAAAGATATGAAACCAAATGATTCCACAATTTATTTATTTATTTATTTATTTATTTATTTATTTATTTAGCTTTTCCACATTTAGGACAAGGTCTACGGAGTCTACAGGGTCTCACTATGTACATTGGGCTCTTAATGATCCTCCCGTTTTCAGCATCCCGAGTGCTGTGAATTGACGTAATGTTTTCACGCACTTTAGAAATGGAAAGGGAAGGGGCTGGAAAATGTTTCCAGTATTGGCCATCAAATGTTTTGTGCATTGAAATCAATGAAGGAAAATTAAATCACTTAAGGTGGAGAAAAATTAGTAAGATTACGGACCAATTACTACTTATAAGGAATATCCTCATACATTATGTTAGATGATAATTTTATTGGCTTCTTTTAACATATTCCTTATAAAACAGTGTATTCAGAAGTCGTTTCTTTTCTAAAACCTTTTTTTTGTGTGTGTGTCTTTTGAGACAGAGTCTTACTATGCAGTTCAGGCTGGCCTTGAGCTCGCTTTTGTAGGCCAGGCTGGTCTTGAACTCACAGCGATGCTCCTGTCTCAACCTCCCAAGTGCTGAGATTACAGGTGTGCACCACCATGCCCGGCTTCTACAACCTTTTACGATAAAATTATATCACTCATCATCTTTCTCTTTGGAGTGGCAAGATACATGTAAACAGAAATATAAATAAAAATGTAGAAAGAGAACATTATTTTTAATGTTCTTCAATAAGATGTCTTTTACCTTACTGGAAATATTATTAAGATTTCTCATCTTCACAAATAACATTCTTATATTTGCTCTCTCCACAACACTTGAAAGTAATCTTTGCCCCAAGTGAAAGGCACTTACCTGCACTTCCATCAGCCATAGGTAGTATCCTGCCTTAGTTGAAGAGCATGCTGGAACAATAAACGACATCCTCCAACTGAGTATTCTTTATTTATATATATATTTTTAAGGCCGGCTCGGCCTGCACTGGGGGTGGGGCTGGCGCAGCATGTGGTGCTGGCGATTGAACCATGGTCCCTGCAGTTGCCTAAACTTGCCTAAGCAGGTGCTTTAGACCACTGAGCCATCTTGCGGGCCCATACAACTTAGTATTCTGCAACGTGCAGAGCTTCTTTCTGTGTTTGGGAAGCAGTTTCGGAAGGCATGCCTCACTTTATATGAAGAAGAAAGCTGGCTCATGTATGTGTCCGTTTATTCTCCTCTTGTCTCCTTTTCCGGACTTCAAGCCTTAGCCCACACTTTCTTATTTAAAGACAGGCTTTACAGCATTGGCACGGTCTTCATTCTGTGTTTCCAAAGTCACGTTTCTACCGCACATTTCCATAGACTTAGTTGGTTGTCTTTCTGCATACGCAGATGTGAACTAAATCTGTGGTAGGCTTCTTCTCTACAAGCTCTTTCCTCTTGCTCGAGCGTGCTCTCCCAGTGTATGGCACACAACTAATTCCCGCTTCAAAATCTCATCTCATGGGTCTTTCAATTTTCCCCTTTGTTATACTATGGTAGTTCACTTTTAAAATATTTGGGAAACATAATTTTTAAGAAACTTTTGCTTCCTTTGGGAATGCCTAAACTAATAAATCAGAAGAGCTTTACTAAGAACAATGGAGAATTAATCTTAACATACTTAGCATTATGGAAGATAATTTTTTGTTAAATATTGACTGCTTTTTATTTCTTACTTTCAGACTTGGCCTTGTGAATTTTCTTTGTATTCTTTGTTTATTCATACATCATGTTCATTACTCTGTTAATGTGGGTTTCTTAGGTAGGGTTTTCATTCCATTCATATATAAAAGGGATTATTTTAATAAAATTAGCCCTTATCATTTGCCTTTTGAAGAAATTTTTATTGCTAACATTATCAAATCAGTGGGCACTGGGTATCTGTTCCTTAGACAAAGCTTTAAAATTTTCTTTCCCAACCCTAGGAATGCTTAGAGTATGAGAAGGATGAAGGATCTTTGTTTCTTTCTTTTTTTTTTTTTGGCTGGCTCAGGCTGTCTAAGGGTTAGTCTGGGGATCAAGCCACTGTCTCCTGTGCCTGACTGGGATTACCTGTGCAAGAGCTTAGACCACTGAGCTAACACAAAAGCCCCCCTAGCTTTAGGGTGTGATGAGGATAAAACTTTATTTTTATGTAGAGTAGTTAAACTATATTAACATCATTAGATAACTGTTGTCTACTATACAGATTAATATCTTTATTGTATATGCTATTCCTATATCTGTTTATTTGAAAACATCTTAAAGTTATAGTTTTAAGGTGCTGATGTTTGATGGAGTAAGCGAGTCCCTTTTACTTGTTCTCATTATGCTTTACTTTCTTTGTGAAATTGAAAATAACTTTATACAATACAAGGTGTTTATAATATTACGTTTAAAGTCTGATTATTGAGAACCCCAGTCACCCCACCAAAATTTTATTATTGAAAAATATTTGTGACAATATTGAGTCATCTGATTAAGGGAAATCATTCATATATATATATATATATATATATATATAGTACTTATTTTACTTTCATTAAGTTGTGTAGTTTTTTCACTTACTTCATATATATATAAATATATATATGTATATATAATACATATATGATTAACCCAAAGATTTTTATTTTATTGATGCTTCAAAATATTTTAAATCACAATTTCAAACTTGATTTTTATAAACAATTACACTGATTTTTCAAGTTTTTATCTTATAAGTTAAAAACTGTTTTTCGATTAATCATGTTAGATTTTGAAATCATGTGTTAGGAGATAATCATTTTTCTTTTCTTCAGAATCATACTTTATAATTTGATTTTTGCAATTATTATTTTGTTATTTTGGTTACACATGGTAGGATGACATCGGTTGAAGAGGCATTTGTTCCTTATCTGACTGTGGTGCTGGTGTCCTCATGACGTCCTTCAGCTTTAGATATGTTGTAAGATTCTTTTATAAAAAATGTACTTAGCACAGGTTCTACAGGTCTCACTACACAGATCGAATTCATAGTGATCCTCCTGTTTTCAGGCCCCCAAGTGCTGAGCTTGCAGGCGCATGCCACCAGGCCAAGTCTCAGTTGCTGTCTCAGTGTGCCCAGGGGGTGGGGCCGCACTGGGCCTGCCAGGCATCCAACCTTGGCATCTGCCTAAGCAGGCGCTTTAGTCTGCTGAGCTATCTGGATGGCCTTGGTGCTGTAAGTTTCTAATAGATAATCCTCACCACAGTAAGAAAGCTGTCTTGCTGACTTCTTAATGCTGTGTTGAGGAAATGCTGATTTAATTAAAAAGCACAAATATTAGTTGAGCATCATTCTTTGCCTTTTCTAAACTCTTTTAGTGATTTTAATTTTTAATTAAGTTTACTGCTACACTTTAGGTATGCATAATGATCACACTCATCAAAGGTAATTTATTTCAGTTCTACATATATTAAGGAAATGAGCTGAATCAATATATTTTCTTACTTTCAACCATATTTGCATTCTTTAAACAGACCTAAGCCATTGTTCTCTGTCTGAATGGTAAGTACTCCTTGAGTATGCTAAACGTTTGCTCTTCTGCAATTTTCAATGATATTTTACTGTTTACTTTTTGTGGTGATTGTTTTCTGAACTAATGACTTCAGGGAAATGTTTAACCTTGCAATGATTTCCTTTTTTTTTTTCTATGCCCTGGAACAGTTTTATTTATATATTTATTATTATTATTATTATTATTATTATTATTATTATTGTTAGTGTGTGTGTGTGTGTGTGCGTGTGTGTGTGTGTGTGTGTGTGTGTGTGTATGTGTGTGTGTGTGTGGTATGGCCAGGTCAGCCATAACCCACCCTGGGAGTGGGGCTGGCACAGCAGGTGGTACCAGAGATCTCACCAGGTCCCTGTGGTTGCCTCAGCTTGCCTAAGCAGGTGCTTTAGACCAGTGAGCCATCTTGCTGGCCCCAGCCTGGAAGAGGTTTTAAAAACCAGAAATTAAGTGTCCTGCAATTATGTAGTAGTAGGTGGTACCCCTAAGATTGAAAAGACCCTATGATTTTTTAGATGGTAAATATTTGACATTTTGTATCATTATTATCATGATAGCTTTTAACAGTTATTGAGTCACTTCAATAAACATTGTATTAATGTTTGTATTAATGAAAATTGTCTGGTATAAATGGATCTTTTAAATTGCTACTTTTTGTTATTGTATTAATGAAAATTGTCTGGTATAAATGGATCTTTTAAATTGCTACTTTTTGTTAATTTAATGAAGAAATAAAATTTATGACAAAATTATAAGAGAACCATAGTTAATGTGTTCTGAATTATTAACATCAAAGTATTTACAGAACGAGGCCAAAAGATTTTTATAAAGAAGAAATAAACAAAAAATACGAAACTTTGTTTTCTACAAGCTAAGACAAACCAGTAGTATAAATGAAACAAAATGGTGTAGATGTAACTTTCCAGTTTACTCTAAACATGTTTACAATGTGTTTCACTTAGTTATTTTTTTTTTTAATATTTACTCTTTCTTTCTCTTTTTTTTTTAATTTATTCTTTGGTTTTATTTATTTTTATTTATTTATATTATGGCTGGCTCAGCCTGCCTTGGGCTGGCGCTGGCGCAGCATGTGGTGCTGGGGATTGAACCTTGGTCCCTGCTGCCATCTAAGCATTCCTAAACAGGTGTTTTAGACCACTGAGCAATCCTGCCAGCCCCTCACTTAGTTATTGTATATTGTTTCATTTATTCATCTATATATGTATTTTATAATATAGGTTGAGCTATACCTCCTGATCTTTTCAGTTTTAGGAACTCTATAGACAGAACCTGTTGGGCAGGTGAGATAGCTCAGTGGACTAAGAACATACTTTGCCGAGTGCAGGTATCAGGGTTCAATCCTTGATCCTCCATGGCCCCTTGATGCTGACCCTGGGGTATTCTTAGCCTGCTACTGAGTTCAGGTATTATGGCACATGCCTATAATTCCTGCACATGGTACCTGAATCTGAACTGCATAGTGAGACCCAATACTAAATATATAAATGAAAAAGAAAATCTCTCTAAATTGCCAAGGCTGGCCTCAAACATATTCTTCCTGCTTCTGTCTCCCAAGTTGCTGGCAGTATACCAGTTTAATTTTTATTAAACTACGTTATTTAATCATACATAGAGCATGTATTATGACACTTCAATGCATGTACATAATGCATAATAACCCAATAAGCATGATTTACATTTTCATCTTTTCAGGCATTCGTCAGTTTTGCACTTTTGTAATTTCATACCCTTGTCACTTTGAGATGTAGTATAGATTATTTCAATCTATAGTTCACCTACTCTGCCAAAAAACCAAAACACTCCCTGAAAACTGTGTTTTAATAGACTTTACTGAAATCCTTTCCATTCACTCTACTCATAACCATTTTCTTTCTCCAGTGACCAGTGCTCTATTCTGTCCTTCAATAAGATCGCGTTACAGTTTTCAAAAAGGAATGAAAACACATGGTGGTTCTCTTTCTGTGTCTGTATTTCTCTCAACACAGTGACTACCTGTGTTATTGCAAAGGACGAGATTTCATGTTTTATGCCTGAATGATATGCTATTGTATGTCTCTTTTCATACTTTTATCTATTATTCCTCTGAAAGGTTTCTGGCCCTATTCCATATTTAGGTATCATAAATAATGTGAAATGTGGGAGTATACATATTTCTTGACAGAATGATCCACTATCCTGTGAATCCTGCTGGTTGATTTGCTAGATCATATGTTCATTCTCATTTTAGTTTGTTGAGAAAACACATTCTGTGGTTTATGAACCATGGTGGCTAGTGCCCACCTTTGTGGTATCACCTGTGCTAGTAGTGACTGATGTGGGCACATCTTCTCCTTGTCCCACACCACCACCACAGTGGTGTCACCTGCCAAAAGCCTCAGTAGCATCAGGCCTCCCTCTGTGGAGACTCAAGACCAAAACCTTTGGCAGCCTGGCCTCCACTGAAAAGGCAGACAAGTATCCTCAGGCAGTGCTGCAGGGCAGACCACTGAGATATCCTTAGGCACTGCTGACATCACCAGAGATGAAGAGATCACACAGAGGCTATGTTTCTGAGTGCCCTCGCTGCCAAACCCAAAGCATTTATTCAATGGACTACCATATCATAACTCAATGAAAAACTTTCCTACAAAACTAGTTTATAAATTGGAAGAAATGAACATGATAGACAAATGGGCAGACATTGACTCTAAGAAAAAAGACCTATGGAAGGAATCATATCATCCCCCCAAAAGAGAAATGACTACCTAGAAACCAATGTCTAAAGGAAACCTGTGAAATGCCTAATAATTTAAAATATTAGTCCTAAGGAAATCACATGAAATAGAAGCAAATACAGTCAAAGCAGTACAAAGAAATAAGAAAAAACAATTTCTGAAAATAGAAGCAAATACAGTTAAAGCAGTACAAAGAAATAAGAAAAACAATTTCTGATATTACCGATTCACTTTTAAAGAAATGTAAATAATACAAAGGAACCAAACAGGAAATTCAGGATGTAAAATTAATGAAGTGAAAAAACCAAAAGGTCCCATGACCAAATAGAATGAGCTGAAGAAAAGTTTCTGAACTTGAGTCTAGGCCTTTTAAATCAATATAGTTAGACAAATAAAGAAAAGAAGGAAGGAACGGAACAAGGGCAGGAGGGAGGAGGAGGAACTGCAGTGTCCAGCTGTGGACTTGAGCAAGCCAGCCTGATTCGGCCCTTTGCCCTGGCCCAAAGCGCCATCTAAGTAGTTCTGTGGAGAGATGCTCTCTGGCCAGGGCTGTGGTCCACGGTAGCCTGCCTCGCCTCCCACAGGCTCCTTGGCTGAGGGAAACTTCAGCTTGGGGCCTGGTTGGTTGTTCCTGCTGCTGAAAGACCTGGGTGAGGGAGAAAGCGCCTGACGAATGCCTTCTTCTCAGGATGAACAGCCAAGACAGATGTGCAACAGGGGAGAGGAAGTTCAGCGGCCATTACCGATTTTCTTGCTGTTATTGTCATCATTGCTGTAGTGGACTTCCGGTTCTGTTTTGTTTCTTTGCCTGTTCATTGCTTTGTGGCCTGGCGCTGGGCCTGGCCCTCAGACCCTGGCATGTATGGGGCAGACACGTGCTGCTGCTCTGAACTACTGCTCTCACCAGCTCAGAGGCGGCCTGCACACCACCAGCCGTTCACCAAGCTCTTCCTCTTGAACTCACGGCAGGTGCTGCAGCCTGCAGCTGTTGCTCTAGTCATTACTATATACAGATACAGGAGGGTAGGAGGTCCTACGATGGTGCGAACATGCAGTCATCAGCAGCATAGGGCGACAACACAACTTTTTGCGACTCCCTGTGTTAATGAGTCCGCTCTGCCTGCGCCTGCACTGCCTGATTATGACTTGCTCACTTCGGGATGTGCATGCTTCTTTGGTCAGAGGTTGTGATTCTGATCCTGTCCTCTCCCTGTGGAGTACCCGGACCCACATGAGTGTGTATAACCAGAGTGTTTCAAGCCCTTCAGTAGAACTGGGACACCCAGTAACAAAACTCCTATCCAGGAATGCAGCCAACACCAGCAGCCCTTATAAAAAAAGTCCTCATGATCTGATGAGACCCATAACTCCAATTGCAGCAGCAACCACGTAGGGAACTTCCTGTGTGCTTTGCTGATTACACCACACCTACCTGAGTTGTAAAAGGACCCCAATCTACTGAGGCACTAGTGTCCAGGCCCATTAGTCACAACCAGAGGAGCTAATGGAAATTATACTGTAGTGCCTAAAGGGAAATTAACCCAACATCGTAGTAACTGGGTACTTCAGAGAACATCAGGAGCAAAGATGCTTACCAAGAAAGTGAACCCAAGAAGCTCTAGATGCCCATCCCTAAAGATGTACAAATGAGAACACAGAACACAAGATGTACGAAAAATCTGCTGTCTTCATTTTGTTACAAAAATGTTATGAAGGAACTTGTAGAAAGAACTTTCCATTGAGATACATTATAGCAATTCATTTGAACAGATGGTTTGTGTGGGTTCTAAAGGAGCTCAAAAGCATGGTCTCTGATTTCTTCAGCAGTACCCCTGAGCATCTCACCAGTTCATAGTGCAGTATTTGTTGAAGGCCGTTAGTTGTATGGCTTTTCAGGGGAGGCCAGGCTTCCAACAATTTTGTGTTTCCAGGCTCCACAGAGTCGAGATATGATGATACTGCAGCTTGCGACAGGTGCAACCCCAGTGGCAGCGCCATGGGATAGGATGACTGTGGCCAGATCTCTCTGGGCTTGTACAGATTGCACTGAAGATTGGCACCTGCAGCCGTGATTCATGAGCCATAAGATGTGAGGCTGATGACAGGATGATCCCAGGAGATACTTGGGCTTGTCACAGTAGTCATGTTCTAGACGCATCACATGGCAAAGAGCCTCTCACAGGTCCTATGAGGACCAGCACAGATGTTGCTCAGGTCTGTGACAGTAAATACCATGGCCTCAAGTTTTGCAACATGAAGGGGACCTTCTTTAGACTATGAGTGGGGGTTATTACACTTGTTACTAGCGTTTTTTAGTCCTGGCAGCAAATTTCATGTTGTTAGGGGACAGAGATGATGTGTTCCTTAGTTTCTAAAAGTCAAATAAAAGTGACACTTGGATTATGGGTAGCAGCAGTTGTGTTCAAAATCTGTAGGCCATGGAGGTATTTTCTGCATCTGCTAGGTCATGCTGTGGCAGTGGCTGGGTTAATGGTGCTGCTGTCCTGCCTGTTGTTGATGTAGGACACAGGAGCTTTCTGCCCTAGTGCTTTGGTTTGCTATTGGTTGTTGCTGTGTCTCTTGATTTGGAGTGTCGATAATGCATAGATATAATGTGGGGCAATTTGAAGTAGAGATGTCTTTTGACATGGGTAGTTCATTCTGCAGCTTGAAAAAGAGAAGGGCCTTCCACTACTGCTCAGGGATAAGCTTGATAGATGCTTAACTACCTCTCAGAAGCCACTGTAGTCATAAAGCCGTGGTCTAGGAAGATCTTCCTTGGATCCTTCGGGGTGGATGCAGATGTTGGCGCTTGTTGCGCCCTTTAGTAGCTGCCTTCCTGAAACTCTGCGAGGTGGCTAGGCTCCCTCCCTGCTTTTGAGGGCCAGATGCAGACGAAGCTGGAGTTGCAGATGGGACTGGGAAGGAGACCTTCGCGAGAAGCTGTTGGTGATGCAGGTCAGACAGAGGCCTCTGTAGCTGCAAGATGATGTGGCCACTGGCTTCTGCCCATTAGTGCTTATACCAGACCGTGGTTTCTGGCCGGGTCAACAGTTTGGACACAGGCTCCAGAGCAAAGATGGTGCCAGGAGCAGCATTCGTAATTTGAGCTCCAGCCTCGAGGGAATTTTCAAGTGGGTCCTTTCTTTGGAGTAGAAGAGGCATTTTTAAAGCAGCCAACTCCACAAACTGAAGGGAAAGCTTCCAGTTACCGCAAAATTCTCCTGGAGGTCGGGCTGCTGGTCTGCTGCAGTGATCAGGCACTTTCCCAGTTCCCATTCTCCTCTCTCTGGCCAGGGAGCTGAGTGTCAAGTTCTGAATGTCTTTTCTTCAGTTCTGTATTCTGGCTCTCCTACTCTTGGCTATTCAGGGATTCCATACTGCTCTGCTCATTTCCAGAGTTCTGCTTCTCTTCCTCTCCTCAAAATATAGTTTCTCCTTTGCTGTCTGACTCATGTTTGTAGCAAAATTCCTTCACTGCCTCTGTCTATCTTTCTCAGTCTCCCTGTGTCTCTGTCTCTCTTTCTCTATCTTGCTCTCTGTCTCTCTCTGTCCTTGTCTCTATCTCACTCTGTTTCTCTGTCTGTCTCTTTCTCTCTGTCTCTCTGTGTTTTGCTATCTCTTTGTCTCTCTCTGTCTGTCTCTCTGTCTCTCTGTCTCTCTGTCTGTCTTTCTCTCTTATTTTCTCTCTCTCTCTTTGGACTCATAGTGATTCCCCTCTTTCCAGCCTCCCCAGTGCTAGAATTACAGGCTCACCACCATGCATGCTGTCCTGGCTGGCTCAGTGCACGCTGGGCATAGTGGTGGCGTGGTGTGTGGTGGGTCACATCTCCTTTCAGTCATCTTGGATGCTTTCTGAAACTTATTTGTGTATATATTTTTTCAAAATTATTTATCTGTCAAATTTATTTTATTGTAATAAGAATGTTATAAGTTCTACTCAATTTACAATTTTTAGCTGTACAACACATTTTTGTTAGTTGTTGGTATAATGCATAGCATATCGTTAAGAGTGTATTCATCTCACCTGCCTAAAACTTTATGTACAATATTTAACAATTCCCTGCTTTCTTCTTCCCCCAGCCCTCAATAGACCTTTTGCACTCTGTGAATGAGACTATTTTACATACACAAATAAAATAGAAGCATGCACTGTTCAATTATTATTACTACATTAGCATATTTCTCAAAGATCACTTGTGTTACCATATGTTTCAGATTTTCCATCTTTCTTACAGGCTGAGCGGCATTCCACTGTGCAGGTTTTTCACATTTTGTCTATTAATTCTTCTGGCTATGGCTATTTAGGTAGTTTGCATATATTGACTGTGGTAACTGCTACTGCAAGGAACATATGAATCCTATCTGTTTGAGATTCTGATTTCAGTTTTCTTGATAAACGCACAAAAATGGGATTTCTGGAGCATATGGTAGGTAAATGTTTTGAGAACCTGCTATACTGCTTCCCATAGCAGAGGCGCCCTTCTGAATCCCTGCCAATAGTGCATGGTGTTACAAGATTTCCACATACTGGCCAACACTTGTTGTCTTTCATTTGTTTTGATTATTTTATTTATTTATTTATTTATTTATTTATTTATTTATTTATTTATTTATCTTTGGAACCAGGGATTGAACTCAGGAACCTGAGCTTGCCAGGCAAGCACTTATTCCACTGAGATATCTCCCCAGCCCATTCTTTCATTTATTTCATAACCGTCTTGAAATGGAGGAGCGGATATTTTATTGTGATTTTCAATTGCATTTCTGTTACGGTTAATGACCTGGATCATTTTTTTTATGTAGTTTTCAACTATTTGCTTGTTTTCTTTGGAAAAATATATGTTCAAGTTTTTAATTCATACTTTTATTTTAAATTGAGGAAGAGCCAAAAGTGCTACAGAATTTCATCATGGTGACAGAAAATTAACAATGCTTATTAAATTTTTTATTGTTACCCTCAAAGTAGTTGCTCAGAGTACAAGGTATAGGCATGAAAAATTGATCAAGCAATATAAGCACTAACTGTTCCTTTTGATGAACTAATAGTATTAATACAATTACCTTAAAATCAAAATTACTAAATGAACACATTCACCATTAGGCCTCTGTTGGTGCAGGGAGTATGATAGCTGATTTTTTGAGAGCAGTCATTTCATTTTCATTGTTTGTTAAGCATTTCTTTTCTCCTCTTGAGTGGAAGAGAAACTGAAGAAAATGCCTCTTCAAAATATGTGTTTTCAGCTAAATATAGCATTTCATTCTTGTATCAGTTTGAAAATCTTCATGCATTTTGATTGACTTTCCTATAATTGATCCCATTGTATGGGATTCATTTCTGTTATTGTTGTAAACAATAATGGTTCTTAAAATGTAGCTCAGGAACACACTAATAGTTCTTGAAAACCTTTCCAGTGATCCACAGTGCCAAAATAACCTAAAGTGTGACACTAAGGCATTCTTTTCTTTTTTTCTAATCTCAGTGTTTCATCAGTGTATTATGGTGCTTTTTGATAAGATGTATAACATATACAATGGATAGCGGAGTGGGTAAGTAGATATGAAAACCTCTCTTCTACCAAAGCAGACACTAGATGTTCCAAAATATTGAACATTTTTATGTTTGTTTTTTATTTTTTTTTAACATGGAGTGGATGCAATGTTATTTAAAAATAAATTTTAAGCATTTGAATAAATTTATTCTTTTACAGAACAGTAAATATTGAAAGAGATGAAATACATAAAAGATGTATGAGAGAATAATAACTTTTAAGGGTAAAAAGCACTCCTAGAACCAAATATATTGAGAACCTTTATTCAATTACTACTACTTTAGATAATGTTTTTGTCGCTTCATTTTAAGGTTTTTTAAAGTGTATCATTTCATTTTAATAACCAATTAAAAGTACTTTGTATAAATCTTCCAGCGGTAAGATCACATAAATGTATTGCTGTATTTGTATTTATACAACTCATTCTCCATGATACAATTGTGTGTTGACAAAATTTTTGAGTATGAAATAACACAATGTTGAATATACTGTCTCCAAACAGAAACTTTGGTACTTACTGTCTAAAGTACTTATGTTTATTATTAGTTGCTCCTGAGTCTTAAGTGGGTGTCATACATTTAACACAATTTCTTTTAGATATCTTGGCTATAAGAGTTCTCAATTCTCAATCTGTGTATCTTTAACTTGCACCAGTGTTACATTTGAAAGGCAGTATTTTATCATATATGTCATGGATATTTATCTAGAGACAACAATGAGTTTTATAAGTGAAACTTTCTTTAAGAGGAATCAAGAGGGAAGAAAAAGAGAAGAATAAAAGAGATGGAGAGTGAAGTGCATCATCTGGGTTGGAAGTTAGCACTCTAAGTAAGAGTGATTTAAATAAAAATCATTTTCTCATAAGTCAGGAAATAAATACTGCATAGGTGATATAACAGCTTTGCCTGTTGGTATTCTCAGATTTCTTACTCTATCCTGCCAAACTCAGATACGATAGGGAGTTTTCTTTCCAGAGATGCTGGAATAGAACTGTTCCCTTGTGTGTTCTACCTTCTGCAACCTGCCTGCATCAGATGGCTTGTGACTTCTTCCTCATGCCTACCGAGTCCCTTTGTCTCCTTAAACCTCGTACTTCCTCTCCAGCGTCCTGTCTTTCTCCAAGAAGGACTCATGTTATTGCATCAGACCCACCGCAATGGTCAGCTCATTTCAGCAGCCATAGGTGTTTCGAAGATAGGCTTTAATTTGTTTGGAAATACATTTCCTTCAGAAGGTTAGAACATTCTAATCGTATGTGCTGAGTCCATTTTGCCATACAAGGATGTGTGTTTCTTCCCAAAATTTACAGTTTGAAGCTCCAACCCCCAAGGGAGGCCATATTTCAAAATGGTGGATCTAGCAAGTATTTAAGATAAAGTCATATAAGGATGAGTCTCTGATCTGATAAGATTGACATCATTGCAAAGAGAGACAGGAAGGGTCTTCTCTACCCTGATCATGTATCACACACTGAAAGGGCATCTGAGAGAACAGCGAGATGGCAACCATCAAACCAGGAACAGTACCTTTTCTAGAATCTGAATCATCAGAACCTTAGTATTCCAACATCTGTGCCAGTGAGGAAATAAAAACCTGTTGCTTAGGCCACTCAGTCCTTGGAAAATTATGGAAAAGCAGACTTATTATGCTGGTGGAGAAGGTGACATTACGTGGCTGTTTCTTTCTGGATGCAAAGTTTGTGGCAGTAAATCATGGTAGCAGTGGAAATGATATTTGGCACAATCTGGGACACCCCCCACCTGCAAAAAAATAGATGACAATCCTTTTTCTCTGTGTCTGCTGTCCTCCATCCTACTACCCATAGAGTACGGTGGAGATTATTTTAGGCTGTGAAAATGGAAGTCACACTTAATGCTGGCACAGGAGAAAGCAGTAAGTACCTTCATTACATGAAATTGTGGGGTTGTCCTTAAAGTCCTGGGACTTCTTCTATTTAGATATTCATGTGAACTGGAAACAAACGACTGTCTTGAATAAGCCACTATTTGAAGCCAAACAATTCTTGTTCATATGCCAGTAGATGTTCAGTATTCCTCACTCAGGGGAGCTCATATCGCTTACCATGTAACAGTCCATAAGCTAAAAGATAAAGTGTCTGCCTCCTTCACATCCATAAGAACTGGATAATCATAATAAAAACTTCCATTTTAAAGATAAGAGAGGGGGAAACACAGTTGCTGTTGCTCCAAACAGTAGTTAGCAAACCCTTGATGTTCTGTGACAGTCATAAGGAACACTCCTTACTTTGAAGTGACTACACCCTGTAAAACATTTTACTTCTGTATAATAACTGATAGACACATCACAAGCCAATCTTAGCAAACTTGTTCTTGGCTACTTCACAATTTCATAGCCTTAATAGATTTGGTGGCCTGTGGATCACTTTAGAAGTGGAAGAATCTTAGCTATTTTCAATGCAGACTTTATCTATTTGGCAATATATTTCTTCAGAAAACCTAATATTCTCATTTTATGTCTGCAGACTCTAAGGCTAAGTAAGCATAAAGATCTTTTCTAGGCATGATTTGGAATCCTGAAGACTCTTATGATTTTCTCTGACTCTAGCTTTGTATTCCACTCATTTTCTCATCTTTATATTAATAACACTAGAGCTGAACTCAGCAGCAATGAGCTTTGGAATAAAGACAAATTTCTGGAACTTTCTTTCCCCTGAACATTTCTCCCTTAGGACGTTGATCTCACTTCTCCCTTGAAGTCTCCCATGGTCACTACTTACTTCAGTTTGAAGAAAATGTGTTAGCTCGTCATCCACATGAGGGTTCAGATTGCTAGACTTCAATAACTTTGTTGCAGATTGCAGAGAACACCTGTCTTATGCAAATTGGGTTCCATTTTTTACCTCTTCTTTTGTGCTGACTAGCCAGAGCCCACATTTATTTCCTTCAGTAAACTCGAAAGCATCAGGTGGCAGAATTATTTGAAACAACTTCTCTAGAGCAGTAGATTCAGAGAGCATGTATTTGGCCTTCCAAAGTGAAATGTCTTGTGGCTATATTAATAAAGGTCACTGGCTCTGCAGCCCACAGTTGCATGACTTCTTGTCCATCACCTGTCACCGCAGTGCTAAAGCATGGCCACGTACACTAGAATCTGTCCTTCATAACATACTGATTCCAGTTACCATGTTGGAGTCAGTTGAAATTTAGTTAGCCTGTGAGCAGTGGAGCCCTATGGTGATATTGACTTGAGGAAAGCACATCACCATTCATATCTCATACAAAATTCCTGAAATACACGGTTGCAAACTGATGTCATGGCACTCGCCCACAAAAGGCTGAGCAGGTGGTCCTTTTATTTCACATTCCTCCCTGCCTGGCTTCACTTCGTGGTCCAAAATGACCATGGTTAATGCACAGTCCTCATTGCCAAGTAGGAAGAGGTAAATAAGAGATTTCCAGCTCCTGCAGCTATTGGCTAAATTCCCAAATGAACGACAAAGCTCACCTTCGGACAGAATTGAGTTTCTCAGTCACAGTTAGCTTCAGGCAAGCCTGAACACATGGATTGTTTTTATTTGAGACAGCTGTGAACCCCACCAAACTGTGACTCCCGACGCCTTGCCTTGCCTTGCCTTGCCTTGCCTTGCCTTGCCTTTCCTTTCCTTTCCTTTCCTTTCCTTTCCTTTCCTTTCCTTTCCTTTCCTTTCCTTTCCTTTCCTTTCCTTTCCTTTCCTTTCCTTTCCTTTCCTTTCCTTTTCCTTTTCATTCATTCCTGCAAATATCCTTGGAACAAAAGCATATGGGTGCTTACTTTTCTGGGTTAACGCCTGTGCTTAAATTATAATTTGATGATTTCAAAATTCCTTCATAGCTGTTTACCAAGTCCCAAAGGGCTTTTAAAATATATTTTAGCCAGCTTTCTCAAACTTGAGAATTTCCCCTAAATTTTATTGTATCAATGCTGGATGAGAATGCCTCTAGTCTCTGCATTTTTTTCTTACTAAGTAACTATGGCATACTTTTCTTTTTACCTGGTGCAAGTCATCTTTCTTTAATAGTGTGTTTTAGTACCAAAGTGAAACATTTTGTGTTGATTTTATAGTATAAATTCAGAAATTTTAACATTATTCATTTGTTTCTTTTTCTTACTGTTAGCATTAATAGTCTTTATATTGCACATTGTTTCTTAAGAGCTGTAGCAATAACTAACCCATACTTTGGCAAATTTGATCAACTAACTGTTGGTGCTCTTTTCCTCTGAGAATAGGCTAAAAGGATTGTATCTCAGTTTTAAATATAATTGTAGGTTTCTGCTGCTACACATTTTTGCTTAAAACCTGATTAATTATGACTGCATGTATGCCACTAAATTATTGATAAGTGGATTTGAAAAGAGGAAAAATAAAACAAAAATCCTATTGACTTAAAATGAAGTCAATAGTGCTATAATTAAAAATTAAGGAAAAGTTTTTCTTCATTATATGTTTTCTTAAATGATAAAAAACAAAAGTGAAATACATACTGATTTGGTCTCTTGTTTGATGATCTATTATGTAGGCTACTAATGAATCCTACAGTTCTTTTAAAAATTAAATCATAGATCACCAAAAAGTTTTTAATGACTTTCTAGAATAGCTTATTATCTATTGTAATATTTTAATTAGTTTGTTATTCATAATTTTGATAAAATTGATAATTTGATAATTTTGTAAGATTTTTATAAATCTTACAAACTTATCTAAAGCTATAGCTGTTGGTTCTATAGCTTTGGGTTCTATAACTTTTTAAAAGCGAATTTACCAAGCTATACAGGCACCTACTATTTTATTTATTTATATTTACTTTTTATATTACAGCTGGCTCAGCCTGCCCTGGGGGTGGAGCTGGCACAGGATATGCTGCTGGAGTTGGAACCGTGGTCCCTCTGGTTGCCTATGCTGGCTTAAGTAGGTGTTTTAGGCTGCTGAGTCACCTTGCTGGCCCCACAGCTACCATTTTATTTTTTTATTATTATTATTTTTTTTGTGTGTGTGTGTGTGTGTTTTTGAGACAGGGTCTTGCTATGCAGTTGAGGCTGGCCTTGAACTCACTTTTGTAGCCCAGGCTGGTCTCGAACTTGCACCAATCCTCCTGCCTCAGCCTCCCGAGTGCTGGGATTACAGGCATGCGCCACCACGCCCGGCTCCACAGCTACCATTTTAAAGTGTATAGATTGTCAGGTGTTAGTATATTAATAAATTTGAGAACCCCCCAGACATTATCTGACATACAAATATTCTTATCTTTCCAGAAAAAAAAAATCCTCATATCTTACTGTTCCAGGAACTACTTTCAAACATTAGAAATTTATTATTGACTTTACTATTATTTTGTAATGAAATCTTTTGTTATCGTTTGCATTTGTATTGTTGTATTTGGCTTTTTCTTTTAATATCATGTTTGCAAAGTCTTCCATTTTGTTACCTATGTCTGTACTGCATTTTATCACTGAATATTTGTGCCTGTTATAAGTATGCTGTATTTGGTTTATCCATTTCTCTTTGGGCTTATTCCAGTATCTGCCTCTTCATAATGTTGCTCTAAACTGTATGTGCAAATTTTCTTGTGCAACATGCTTTTCATTTCCCAGGAATAGAATTAGTAGATGATATCGTAATTCTAAATTTAACTTTTTGGTCTGCCAAATAGATCAGCAAGTGCGCAGGGCCTGAGGATTCAATACCAGGGTGCACTGAGATGGCAATTGAGACTCGGCGTGGTGGCACGTGCCTGTGCTCCCAGCTCTGGGGAGGATGTAAACAAGCAGATCACTAGGAGGCCAATCTAGTAGGGAGACCCTGAATATCCCATAGACCTTCCGTAAAATACAAAAAGAAGAAAAATAAAACCTTTTGAGGATATGTCAAGGTGCTATGCATCAAGGTTGTACCACATTACAGGTATATGTACACCATCACTATGTGAGAGTTCCCCCCAAACCTGTTATTGACTTTATTTTACCTTTTAATATATTTTGTTGCTACAGGGTCTCACTATGCAGTTCAGACTCATAGTAATCATCATGTTTTCAGCTTCCCCAGCGCTGGGATTACAGATGTATGCCACTACACCAGGATTCTGGTCAGCTCAGCCTGCTCTGGGGGGGGGGGCTGGCATGGCCTGTGGTGTTTGGGATCAAATCTTGGTCCTTGTTCTTGCCTAGGTTTGCCTACACAGGTGTTTTAGTTCCCTAAGCTATCTCACCAGCCCTAATTGACTTTATTCTATCCATCCTAGTGTTTATGCAGTAGTATATAGTTGTGATTTTGATTTACATTTTCCCCAGTTGCTAATGATGCTGAAATTTTTATGTATTTACCACTTTTAGGTCTTTGCAGAACCAAATTCAAATTCTTTTTATTTTTTAATAACTACTTTCTTCATTGTAAGAATTTTTTAATAACTTCTTGATACAAAATTTGAAAAAAAATTTCTTAGTATGTGGGTTATTATTTTCATTTCTTATATTATTTGAAACACAAATCTTTTTAATGTTGGAGAAATTGAAATTATCTTTTCATCCTATCAGTTACATTTATCATGTCATATATAAGAAATCATTCAGGCAAGGTCATGACTTTGCTTCTTCCATTATTTTGCTGTTTTCTTCTCATAGTTTTAGTTCTTGCATGTGCTTCTAAATACATTTTCAGCTATTTCTACATATTCTGTGTTAGTTTTATTCCATTTCTTTTCCATTTACATAGCCACTCACTCCAGCCTCATGTGTTGAAAACGAAAAAAGCAATCCCCTCATTTACTGAATAAGATTGATCTTTAAAAGTTCAGTTGGCTCTAGGCAGGGATTTGTTTCTGAATTCTAGCCCATTAATGTGCATCATTTCTCAATAATTTTAGCAATTTGAAAATTTATAATTAAAAATATGTTGTTAAAGGAAAAATCTCAATAATTTTAATATTATTTGCAATGATCTTCTATTTAAGATTTAAAATCATGTAACTCAAATTCAAGCATTTTATGCCATTTTACTGAAATTCAGAAATTAACATACCAAGAAAACTCAAGTGTGTGAATGGTATGTTATTTTCTTACAAAAATTATAAGCAATATTTTCAATAATTAGGGTCTTTGATGGTTAGATAATATGCTGTGGAGAGAGCATTTCTAAGAGTTGATACAATAAAAGAGTACTTGATGTCTAAGAGATGGTTGGTAATTTCCCATGTATATAAATACCTATATATTCCACTGGTAGATCACAGTATAGTGTGAGCATCATAATCATTATAAAAAACATCAGTTTTTCTCATATACATTAAAGGTCAGTTGATATATTCTTACACAGGTTAATAAATATCAGTAACTGTTATTACAGATTTAGATATTTTATAAGATTATTGCAATTTAATTTATTGTTTCCAATTCTGTATACAAATTTTAGTTTTTTTTTAAACCCCATGCATTGTGGGAAAATCAAGTAGTTTTGTTTTCTTTGAAGTAATAATATTTATGTGAGATAGTAGAATAAGGACTGATACACCTTTACAGAGGAGCAATAAATATGCTGGACCACTGAAAGACAGAAGGCCAAAACAGCAATGTTTAGGAGAAAGAAAATACAAGGTATACAGAGGACAGAGGGAAGCGCTAAGAAAACTATTACAAACATGTAGAGGTCACGGTTGTTTTGACGGATGTGGAAATGGGGAGGAAATGATTGCAATTAGAGGAACACATAGGTGAGACAAAAATGAGGAAAAATAGGGCCAGTCTCAGCAAACTGTAGTTCTTTCTTAGGCAGACACAGGGACCAGGGCTTGATCCCTGGAGCACCCTGCCTTTCCTGTCCCCAGGGCACGCTGAGATGACATAGAATGATATTGAGCATGATGGCACATGCCTGTTATCCAAGCACTTGAGAGGCTGAAAACAAGAGGATCACTAGAAGTGGCCCTATAGCGAGAGCCTATGGAACCTGTACTAAAATACATTTTAAAAATGAGAAAAAACAGTCAGATGGATTCATTTATAAACATATGAGCACTCAAATTATTAAGTGGCAAGAAAAGATTTCTTTCTCTATGCATGACACCTAACAGCATGTTTAGAATTAACAAGTTTGTCAGTGAAACTTTTGCATAGGCAAGTGTTAGAATTACTCTTTAATTATTGTATGAAGTAAAATATAAAATGTCGCATTTCTATTAATCTAAAATTGTCTGTTGTGGAAAGCAAATGTAGCAATAAAATATAGGAAAGAACTTGGATAAAAACACAAAAAGCAGGATCTGGATTTTCCTACACAATCAGCCCTTTAAGTTTTGTGTAGTTTTCCATTTTGATGCTATTTGTTCATTTTCCCATTTTAAACAGAATAGTACAATCACAGTCTTGGCTTCCCCACAAATCTCTTCAAATTACCTCCTCATTCTTACCTGTTTACTTCAGCTTTTTACTTAAAATAATTAAGCAGGATTTATTATTTTTTCATATATGTAAAACACATGGAGTAGTTGGTCACACTTTTGAAACAAAGTCTCTTCCTTTTCATTCCCTGGCCTAATGTTGAAAAGCCTAACTGTGCCCTCTTCCAATGGATTTCTATTCTAGACACCGTTTATGATCAGCAAGTAGTCTCCATCTCATAGGAAGCACCAAAATGCCTTTGTTGTTCACCTTAACTGCTGTGTTTCAAGGCCAATAACCTTCCTTCTGGCACTTATCCTTGACTTGCATTCGCTGGACAAAGTTGGTCCTCTCAGATCCTACTTCTGTATCTGCTTCACTCTCTGCTTTTGCATGCAGTGCTAAATAAAATGACAAAGTCCATGATATGATCCAGAACAAAGATTCCCTTTTTAATAAAGCCCTCTTTTACAATTAGGGGAAATTAGTTTCTTTGATTAAATAAGAAGATATCATAAGATTTAGCCCATCCCTGTGTCTGTTAAAGTTTATCTATATACTATGTGTTTTGAACATGACTCATATGGATGTTCAGAACATAGCCACCGGAAAGGGTGTTTTTATTTTTTATTTTTGTCACCGTTTGTCTAGCACAGTGATATGCACATAGAAAGCACACAAGATTTACGTACTCATGGTACTATCTGCTGCATCTAAAAGAAGTACAATTGAGCTTGTTTATATTACTTCAGACTACTATTTCTAACCTCAAATTTTAGTTTATTTTTCTGAAAATATTAAAATACTGTACAACTATAAAAACATTTAATAGAAGCTTCTTGTAATTGTTATCTGAATATATGAGTAGGAACATCAAAGGCTATCACTGAAAGAGGAACAGGTTAACATTATAAAATGCAAGTGAAAAAAGTAAAACAGAATAATGAGCTGTGTAGCTAAAATCATATTATTACCTCTCCTATTATATTAGATTTTTAAATACCCCATAACAAAATATATTTTCAAGAATTCTATAGGCTGATGAAATTAATAGACTAAAGACAAATTATGTAGTTAATGACTAGTAGATCCTTAAGGTTTACTAGAAAATAATACTTTTTTGGTAGATAGCATTAATTTTTCACATTATGTTCCATTTTATTGCATCCATAAGTTAGATATCGGTGTTGAAGTAACTGTTATGGTTCCGCATGCCAAATAATTTCCCTTCTAGTTTTATGACACTGGCATAAGCTGGAAAAATGCTACTTCAGAAGGAAAATTGAGACCTTGTTTGAGATACATACCATTTTGAAATTGTTCATAGCCTTTATTTGGGAAATAGGTGTATTTTTTTAACCAACTAAATGGCTATAGAAAATGTATACATTCATTTGACAAGAAAAAATCTTTATGGACATTGGAAATGAAAGGGAATAATTTTTAGACTGTCTTTCCTTTTGAAATTTGTCTTTGATTACAGTGAAATACGAAAATTGACAGTTTACACTTCATGCTATCCTTTAGAAAGTACTGCTAATTAGGATTCTTCATGAAGTAAAAGCAAACATTGGCTCATGGTCTTTTAGGCAAATGTGCAAAGTTTGTAGACCGTCATTAACTAATGTTATACCTGAAGAGGTGAACTTTTTTTAAAAACCCAAATTTAAACTTTATTACTGTATTTTTCTTCAGGGTAAAACAAAATTGTGGGTCAATTTTCACTGAAGTAGGCTGGATGTATGTATTCACCATTCATCAATGTCTCAAGGAATTGTACGCATCATTGCCTGGACAGCAGGATGAATGCCTGTCTCTGGACACTAGGGATGTCAGCTGTACACACAAGATAAGTGTGAAGTTAAAAAGAACAACACACTGCCTACTTTCTCTGAGCCGGTGTAGTTTAACACCCAACCCTGCATTATAGTGTTCATGAAGCTATTTACTTCCACATACAAGAAAACTAATATTATCATTTTCCAGTTGGATAAGAAATACCATCACAGAAATACTTGCTTTGCAAAAACTGGTAATGCAAAACTATGTAAGCTGTCCATCTAATTGTAATAAAAAGGGCAATAAAATCAATAAAGGACAGTTCCTCATCATGTGCTCAGAATGAATTTTTATTTGTTCAAAGGAAAATATTGGGACAAGCCTTGAATGTTGAGATTTCTGTGAGCAGAAATGTGAGCAGCACAAAACAAATGTGAGCAGCACAGCTGGGAAGGAAAATATTGGCCCTCTGCTGCTTTGTGGTGATGAGAACTTTCAGGATCCAACACCTAAGTTTTAGGGTTTTGCTTATAGCATTCACCTAGAGAGTCTGGAAGACTCACTAGCTAGCAAGGATTTTTTTAAAAAAATATAAACCTATAATTAACCATATATATATATGACTGTAAGCTGATTAAGGAGATAAAGTTGACTTGTTTATGTCTTTGCCAATTCTGTCAACTACATTTTCATAATTAATTTTAACAGACTCCTACAATAAAAAACGTGCACATAATAATGTTGAACGTACCTCTTTTACTATCTGTTATATTGTCTGATGTTTAAGTAAGATTTAACCTATTTCCTCAGACATTTGTTATTTATTTATCATGAAAAAGAGCCAAAGTCCTTTCGTCTGGACTCTTGAAAGTAGTCCCTCATTGTGACCTGCAGTAACCCACGTGTTCAGCGCACACCATGCCATCTTGCTCCTCAGCTCCCACCCAGCAGCCCTGCGCTGGTCTCTCTCCATAGCTCCGTCCACGCCAGCGTTCGGTAACCATCGCTTTATTCAAACCTGCCATGAGGTCAGCTCTTCTAGATTCCACAGGTGAATGGGTTCATGTGGACTTGGTTGCTATGCCTGGCTTGCTTGACTGTGATTAAGGGTGAACTGGTACTGAGGGTTACGACAGCCACTTGTAGACTCAGGGGTGGACGAATGCACAGTGGCGGTCTCCCTGCTGGAGGGACGTGGATTCAGTGCACGCCCAAGGTGGTTCTTCCCGTGGAGTTTGCGCCCTAAGCTTCAGGCACCCACAGATACACCCAGAGCTTCTCCTACTTGACAGAGATGGAAAATGGCTCCCACTGCAGAGTGTTGTGTGTGTGTGTGTGTGTGTGTGTGTGTGTGTGTATTTTGGGGAAGGGTCTACAGGGTGTTCAGGGTCTCATTAGTAGGTCAAGCTCCTAGTGATCCGCTTGCTTACAGCCTGCCAACAGCTGGGATTACAGGCACACGCCGACACGCCCAGTCTCAATTGCTAACTCAGTACGCCCCCTGTGGGCAGGGCTGGCACAGCAGGCCCAGGGATTGAACCCCTGGCCCCTGTGCCTGCTTGAGGGCACTTCATAGTGTGGTTTGAGTCCTTGGGGGAAGCAGAAGATGCGTTATTGGTAGGATGGCATCTGAGCTGATGGGCTGCAGGAACTGGAGACGAACAACCAATGACAAAGGCACAGATCAGAGCCTCTGCAGAGAGGAAAGGGAGATGGCTTCCTTCTTTTTCCCTTTGCAGTTGGAAATTTGTGGGCCTATTTGATGGTGCCATGCTCGCCCAGGCTGGCTCTGCTTGCACAGTAGGCACGCTATGCTTCTGCCACCCGCAGATACACCCAGAGCTCCTCTCACCTGCCAGACAGTGCTTATCCAAGTGAGGCTGATGGATCACACCATCCTGCAAACACAGTGCTGAGTCATATTCAGTTGTAGGATACTGTATTTCAGATAAATAATTACCACTTGGACACTTACTGCAAAATTTCTGATAAGAGACATTAGATCTGCAGTTGTAGGGAAGCTGCAATAAATCACTGAAACGTTGGACAGAATGAGATTTGTGCAAAGACTATCCCACTTGAAAGCTGCATATGTACAGTCAGTGACAGAAAGGGTATGAGTCTATGTATAAGCATGCAATTATAAGATATGCAATTATATAATATATAGGTGTATAGTGTACATATATTTTATTATATGTATGTACATAACTGTACATATTATGTATGTGTGTGTGTGTGTAGCTTTGCATATAGAGTTGTATATATTTTTTTCATTTTTTAAAAATCTGCCTTTTGGTCAAAAAAAGTGCCTGAAGTTCCCTGGGTCTTTGTAGCACTTGAGAAAAAGCATAATTACACTGCATTGGAAATAGTCTTTTAAACTTACTCCTCAGGCGGTAGTATTATAGTAAAGCTGTGGGAAGCAACTTTTACAACTGTACTATGTTCCCACAATATTATTCTTAGTTTTAAAAGTTTAAAAGTTTGATTTTGGAAAACATTACCTGAGTATCTGTGAGGGAATTTGATATTTTAACAATAGGCATTTAGAAATTACATTCAAGTAGGTTTTAACACGCTTTACTTTAGAAATATAATTATGTATACAGTCCCATATTAATTTGAGATATTTTCCTTATGCAAAATGTAAATGTCTCTTCTTATTAAAACTCTAACTTAAAACTATAAGGTCTTAAATATTGGGTTGGTTTAAGGTGTTCAAATTTTTAGAAGTATTCTACCCACCAGCCAGTTCTTATTATTCTACCCAAATTTCGCCAGTTCTTAGCTATCCTTTTTTTCCTATTTTTGTAAGTAGAGATATTTTTCAAATAAACTGTGAAATATAGATCATTGAGCTCTGTGTTTTGTTATTAAGAAAAAGAAGGATTTACTTAACTTGAAAGAAGTTTCTATTGTATAACATTAAAATTTACATTACTCTATGAACTTATCCCGTTCGAAGAGTACATTTGTAGCAATTTATGTTTGTTATAGACAGCATCTCTACTTAATTTAAAATTGATGATAAGTACCAATGGAAAGATATAACCATGTTGGGTATAGTGATGCATAATTGTAACTGTGGCACTTGGAAGGCTGGGGCAGGGGGATCATTTTGAGTTCTAGATCACATTCGGCTACAGAATGAATTCATAGGCAGCCTGAATTGCAGAGTGAGACCATGTCTGGAGAGACAGAGAGAGAGAGAGAGAGAGAGAGAGAGAGAGAGAGAGAGAGAGAGGAAGGAAGAATATAAGTGATTTATTAAAACATGAATGGTTAGAAAACATAGCTTTGTCTTGAGGAGCATAAAATCAAATGGGTGTATAACATATGGAGGAAACTTGAATAAACTTTGTGTTTAGACTTGGTTTCTAGCCCCAAGATATCATTACACATCTGCAGATATTGCAAAATTTAAAAGAATCCTAAACTGAAACTTTTCTGGTTCCAACCATTTCACATTAAAAAAAAAAAAAAATCTTACCCTGTTTGTAACATTGGCTATTAGATAAAGCCATAAATGTATTAGGGAAATTAGGATAGGATTATACATGGCATTGTACTTCTCTATAAAAATTAATCAAATATATTTCTAGGCAGATTTCATTTTAAAGTCAAATATATGAACGTTGAAATTTATTGCACCTATTCCTTTACTTATTCTACCTCACATAAGTTCGTACTACATAGGAGCAGCAGTGAGTTTTTCAATTTAAAAATTACACTCTCAATTTTCTTACAAGTCTGTGTCAACTTTATACTGGGTTCTACCACTGCTACTATGGAGTGTCCACTGTTCCAGGACAAAGCTGCCTCGGTGATTTGCTCAGTGGTGCTGCTAATCTGGGTAATGACAGACCATAGAATGTGAACATTTTTGTACTGAAGGAACCAACTTCGAGATCCAGGTCTTCCCAGGTGTTGTTTAACTGGATGTTTTCTGAGAAGAGTATTTGGCTGTTGCTCTCTCTCCCTGGGCTCCTTTTTGTGTGGAAGACAAGAACTATATTTCTTTTCATCTCTATCATGCGGCCTGTGGCTCTCTACAGAGGTCATCTTTGGTAATTCTCTTCTCCATGTGCTGAGATTTATCTGTTTCTGTCCTCTTCATTAAAGTGACACTTGGATCAGCTGCAAACTATTAGCAATTTTTCAAGTATCAGTTAAAACTTTCCATTAATTAAAGGGTCTTGGCATCACTATTTCCCATGCATTTTTATTTTTTATATTTCCATTTATTTATTTATTTATTTATTTATTTATTTATTTATTTAGTTAGTTAGTTAGTTAGTTAGGTCAAGGTCTACAGGGCCTCACTGAATAGATTCGTAGTGATCCTCCTGTTTTGAGCCTCCCAAACTCTGGGATTACAGGTGCACGCCACCACACCCAGGCTCAGTCTATCTCAGCATGCCCCAGAGATGGGGACTGCACAGCATGCCAGAAATCAAACCCAGTCACTGAGCCTGCCTAAGCAGGCACTTCAGTCTGCTGAACTCTCTGGGTGGCCCCATCTCATGTGTTTTTAAGTCCATCAACCTTTCTATATTTATTTTGACAATGCTTAATTATTGAAAGTATACTATAGGTACCATGCTACTCTTCATACACTTCAAGGACATACATAGATCACTATGTGTTAACCTCCCTGATGTTCCCAGCTACGCCAACTAAATTAATGAGAGCCTATGTGCTCAACCAAGGAATCTTAACAAATTTCGGACAAATGAGAACCACTTTTAGCTAATGCTCATGTTCCCCCTCATATTATCTTTCAAATTTAAGGTTGGAGTAACACTAGTAAAAATGATGTCCTTCAGCCCCATCAGCTGATGACTGGATATAAAAATATTGGTATATAAGGAGCACTACTCAGCCGTAAAGGATATGTATGAAACATTCATAGGAAAATGGATACACCATGAGACCATAAGGCCAAGTGAAATAAACCAGACACAGAACATTTAATATTGCATAGTTGCTCTTATAGATGAAATCTAAAATATCAGTGATTTAAAGCGAAACAAACAAAGATAAGAGAAAACAGATTATGTGAAGGTGGGAAAGGGGCCTAGGAATGGCAGAAGGTGGGAAGGCAGGACAGGAAGTGCAAGTAAAAGTGATTGAGATTCAATATGTGTGCGTTCCATTTCCTTAAAGTGAATCAAATTATAAGGTGTCACAAACACATACCAATAAAAAAGGAATCAAAGAAAAACAATGCCCTGACTGTGCATAGGAAAGAGTAATGGGAAATAGGGTGTGACGGGGTGGTGGGATGCTGGGATTATAAAGAGGATTCTCGGATGATGGAGATCAGCCTTTAGCAGTGGACAGTATTACAGTGTGAGTACGGCACATGCCTGATCTGCCACTGCGCCGACACAGCAAGGGTGACTGGCGGTCTTGGGTTGCCAGAGTTCTTTGATCAAAAATGTGTAATTTCCCTTAAAGTTGAAGAGTTTTGGCATATGTAATACTAATTTGAAGCCCCAAAATCACAAATTTAAGGAACATATATTTCATGGCAAAGCACGAAGTTTTGTAACTGTACTTGTGAGATTCACAGATAAAATGTTCAGTACAGACTAGAAAGTAGAGGAAAGTGCTAGAATCTTCACCTTCTCTTACTTTTAAATAGAATTTCATCGTTCTAGAGAAATACTTAGCACCATCACTTACCTGTTTTTTTATACACAATTAGAAATATACCTATTTTTACAGTTACAAGAAACTCTATCTATCCTTAGTCAATATGTTGCAATTTTCAGTAATCCCATGAGATATATTACATGATTGCATGAGGTTTATTAATATAGGCATGCCTCTTCCTCTTTCATGACTTTTATGGAATCTTTTTCTTTGGTTCTCTACTTTTAGTCATGTAAGAAAAGCTCTTTCAATTCTCCTTTGGTTCTTTGGCTTATTATGATGTAGAACCAATGGAAAACGTAGAGATACGCTCTTTGTGTAAAGTTAAAATTATTCCTAGCAGGCGGCTATGTTCACGCATGTACACATTCTGGCATTGGTAAATTGGAAGAGATTCTAGAAATTTCGGAGTCTAAGTTAATGTATGTGACAAATAGCTTAGAATTATGAAGACTTTCTGGTAAAATGATTGGGGCAACTAAATCACGAAGAAACTCAGAAATAAAGGAACGCCAAAAAGGCATGGTGATGACATCCTGCAAAAACACAAACTAGGACTTCCTTCTACAAGTATTTCTTGTTAGTGTGTTCCATCCAAAGAATACGTCTCTGTTTTATATTGAACCATAGTTCCTAAGCCTTCGCCCACTCATTACTGCATTTCTTTTCGGCACTAGTATTCATTGATAAATTATTTTTCAGTATTGAAAGCTACAAGCATTTCACAGTAGTGCATAAACATTCCCAGCTGTGGTTGTGACTGTGGTTTGATTGGTGGGGTTGGTGGAAATGTAACCTAAGTAAGGAAAATTGTGCTAAATGTTATAAATGCAACAAGTAGTGTCTTGAGTAGAGCATAAGATGAAGATTTTTCTTTTCCTCATTAAGTTCTTTCAGAATAATTTTTGGAGGACACTGTTTTAAACTTGAAGATTGGTAAAGAGCTGCCTTGCAATGTATAGGAAGAAGGTATTCTAGGGGGAAGGAAGAAATTGCACGAGGATCTGAGCTTCATTTATTTGGCGAGTGTTCAAGGAACTGAATAAAATGTGGTGTGCAGGGCTTCGATAAAAACAAGGAGTAGCACAGATGAGTTTGACCTTAAGATCAGAGGGTCATCATATTTTGCTGAGTTTTTATAGCTCACAGTAAAGACTTAAAATGCTGAGAATTTAAAATTTTTTAAAATACAAGATAAGATTTATGCCTTCAGCATGGTATATGTATTTTGTAAAAAAAAAAAATCAGTGTGCTTTATAATTTCCAATAGAAATAAATAGGAAGAGATGACGACGTAGAAAACAGTGAAAATGGAGACAAGGTAATTCCTTTGAAGTATACTTTGAAGGCACAATTGCCAAGATTTGAAAATCTCTTAGGTAGAAAATTTGAAAAGAAGAATTAGACAATCAATTTTCTTTCTTTCTCATTTAATGAACAGATTTATAGTCCAACATGAGGAAGATGGATATTAGTAGAAGTAGGGACTTGAATCTCTCCTAGTTAACTTCTCTTTATTTTAAACTTGTATGTGGCTATTTCTACAGGCCTCACTTCACCGACAGAGGTACCTTGCTTTCTCTTCATGTTCCATCTGAATACGTTTCCTTGACACAATGCTTTAACAATGTTTTGGATCAGAAATGAATCAGGCAAGATGGTGATTACCCTGAGTCTAAATGGAAGGCCAGTATGACTTAGAGACTCAGGCTCCAATAAGTTACTACTTCATTTAACCTTCAGTGCGAGATTTTGACCTCTTATCACTCATCTTTCAAGTAAAACAGTGTATTCAGTTGAGCATTGATATTTTTCCCTACTGCTGCTATCTTTATTCAGTTTTATGCACTTAATTTAACTTACTGCTCCAGTCTGTCAACACCCCAGGCTTCTGTTTTGTGTTATGAATCTGTTCCTTTACCATCACATCAGACAATGGACAGATATTTCTTGGATGTTGTTATTCAAACCGTACATAAAATTATTGAACAAGTTGTTCAGACAGTCAGATATAAACATGCGCGATTTATGCTGAACAACTAATTTGAAGATAGCATCATTTAGTACAGCAATCACTGTTAAATTCCTACTACTTTGTTTATAGCAAAAGTTTGTATTGTTTCTAATGCTGTTCTTTTCTACCACTATTTTTCTAATTATTTATTACAGGCTCTACAGGGTCTCACTACACAGATTAGACGTGTAGGGATTCTTC
>PVJA010012430.1:30502-52135 GCA_004027025.1 Myocastor coypus | reverse complement strand
TGAAAATAAGAGACTGGGCCAAAAACCATATTCTTGATAGGCTACAATTTTGTATTTCCTTGAATTTCCAAATATCTGTGTCAAAATTGTGTAACTGCTTATATCACATTGTATGGAAAGTTATTAGAATATCAATGATGGTCAGAAAATATCATTTACAAGCTAAGTCAAAGATATTTGATACTCAGAAAGCCAGTGACGATAAGCCCAGTACCTATGTTACAGAGTAACAGTATCACAAACTTTTCTGCTGGATGGTTGAGAATGTAAGTTAACAGACCGACAATTGGAGAAAAAGAAGGGCTATAAGGATAGCCAATATTTTGGACCTAGCCCTTCAAGGTCAATAAAGACCCAGGATATAAGAGAATCTGTGTTGTAATATCCTATAACTCAGAGGTGTCCCAAATTTCCTGGTCAAGGAGATTATGGGACCTTAGAGGAAAGGGATGAATGAACTGCAGTGCATCTAAGGAGAGTCACCCAGAGAAAAACATTGTCTCAGGCTTTCACAGAAAGCAAAATGGCCAAGCAATGGCCGTGACTCGTCCCGAAGGCTAACACTAACAACAGTTCTACAAAGTACTATCTATGGTCTCAAATTTAATACTGAGGGGATTTGACCCTGGAAGATACTAAAAAAAAAAAAGAATGTTTAGTTACACAGCTCTTGCTTCGACTTGCCCTTGACCACCCAGCAAGAAAAAAAAAAAAATCCTTAATTACAATGCATGGAACGCAGAGCTAGATTGGTGAGATGAGCTTTAGGAGGCTTAGATTCAATAGCCTCCAACATCACAAGCTTCACTGGTGGCACACTGCAAATGCAAAACCTTTGACTGTGTATGTATCTGCTTCCTCTTAGTCCAAAGAGAAATATATTCTTTCCTTTTTTTTTCTCTTTCTTTCTTTTTTCTATGCAACATCAATAGGGAGGTGGGTCATGCCCACACACTGCACTCTATAGAATGATTGTGAGGACAACATGCAATATGCCAACTTTCAAAGAAAAGAAGGGGGAAAAGAAAAAAAAAAGTAATGTGGATTTAGAAAGGTTAATGTTTAATTGTTTGATCAATCTTTTATACCTATATGTATTAATCTAAACTGATGTGATGATGAAAATATGTAATATAACCATTGTTAAATTTAAACAATAAAAAAATTGAAAAAAAAAAAGAAAACCGATTGGTAGAGACATAACACACCCTATTGTCTGAACTGAGATTTGTTTTGTGTGTCTAAACACATAATTATTTAAGCATCATTGCCCTCAGGTATACTTGGTGATGAAAGTCTAGAGGCATTCTTGGTGGTCACGATTCCAGGGAGTACTACTGTCATGTGATACGTGGAGGCAAGAGCCCTTGCAGACATCTTATAATGCGCAAAAAATTCTTGAATCATAAAATTATTCTCGCAAACATCCATAGCTCAACTTTAAGGTGTCTTAGTTTAAATATTCTTCTTCATTAAGGTGAGAAAGTTGGCTACTTTAAAAATTTGTCATAGTGTTACATATTGACATCACTTTCTTATATTTACTATAGCCACTAGTACTAAGGTTGAAATTCAGCTGTTGGGCCAACCAAATAACTCAGCAGATTAAAGCCCCTGCAGTTAGGTAAAGGGGCTAAGGATTCCATCCCAGGGCCTGTTGTGCTGGCCCCACCCCTGGGTTTCACCCTGAGACAGCAACTGAGACTGGGCTTAGAGGCAGATGCCTGGAACCCTAGCTCTTGGGAGGCTATAAAGAAACAGGCAGATCAGTACTCTGATCTAGTAGTGAGACCCTGAGAACCCTGTAGACCCTTCCCTAAAGTGAAAAAAAAGAAGAAAGAATGAAAGAAAGAAAGAAGGAAGGAAGGAAAGAGAAAATCAGCTGTTTACTTCTCGGAAAACCTTCCAAGAATAAATCTGAAAATTAGAAATTATCAATTGTGAAACCATAATTTTCTTATATTTATAAACCAAGATAATAGTTATCATATACCCTGGAGATTGTCATTACATTTAGCCAACAACTTTTTTTTTTTTTCTTGAAGCTATTAACACTTACCCCTCCCACTACATTTCACAGCATTGTATGCCCAAAGGTGGTCTGGGGCTTTGAGCCTTTATTAGCATATGTTTCCTTTTGAATGCTAAGTATAATTTGGCATACACTTTAACATTTATTATGCTAGTATCGTTTGATGTTCTAATTTACTTTGTATGCCAGCATTTAATTTACTACTAATCTTTTAAGAGTTGAGTAAAGACCCTGGAAACCTTGCTTCTTTAAACATTGCTACAAATTTGGGAACTCTCAGAGTCAAAGCAGGAGTTAGTGCAACAGCTCATTTCTGAGCTGTGAGCTGTGGATCTATTGAGTTACTGTCAGGAAATATTTGTACTCTGTACCCATAGACTTTATCTTTCCATCAACAGAGGTCTAAAGTAGACTCTGAATGTACCTAATGCTTCCTGATGATCTTCTTCCTTAGTAGCGAGGAACTCTTGTCAATCTCACTGTAGCTCTGAGGAGTAACCTGGGGCCAGGACCAATAAAGTAGACAAGTATTGCTCCTGAATAAACAGCTCATCAAACGTCTGAGAACAGAAGGTTTCCAATGTATCAAAGCAAGTCGCACAGTTGTTGGCTTGTTAATTAGGAACACAAAGGCACTTTCCTCAAGCTGCCCAGACCAGGGGGCCATCTGTCTAACAGAATTGTCTCTCTGATGCTGTGTGCAAATAGAGCTCAGCCAGACCTCTCTAGGGAAAGCTCACTGACCTTCCTGCTTAATATATATGTGGCATATGGAAGAAATAAAAAAGTTGAGTGTGGTTGTAGAATGAGCTTCAGTTGCAGTGTTTAGCCTTCTGAAGTATTTCCTAGGGACTTCTATTTGTTAGGTTTTGATAATTGCCTCATTTTATTGCTACATATTTTAGTAATAGTTGTAATTATTCCTAATCTATGGGGTCAGAGCACTTCTAGTCCAATAGCACATATTGCATCATAGTTATTTTTATGTTTTCTGTCTTTTCCATTGGGTGTAAGCTTTGCGAGGACAGCAACAGCATTTATCTTGTTTGACTTTATGTCTCCATGACATAATAGAGTGCAGAAAGGTGATAAAATAATGTGATGGTATTGGAATACTGTTTTCCTTAAGTAATTGTTTTATGCTCTCTGATTTCACATAACCATTTCACCTTTGTAAACAAGCACATTATTAAGATACCTTTGTAACATACTTCTTGCTTTTTGGAACATGTACACCTGAGTGAAGTATAATGAAATATACCTAAAAGTAGCTGAATTTACTACACAGATAAGACAACTTAGGTATCACTTCACTCAGTTATGCCCTTTAATTTTATTATATAATTTGCCATCATTGTAGTAGTTAGATATTTATTCAGAAAGACTCAACAGGAAGCTCCTTATTTGGGGACACTCCATATTGATAACTCAGTCTCTCATAAAGGAGGAATCATACTCTCACAACTCTTTGTGGCTTACTTATACATTATTTGGGCACTAATAACTAATGCACATTCATGAACACTTTTTTTCTGCTTTCCTGGTGGGAGAAGCACTTTTTCTCAGTGCATCCGGACATCTTTGTATTTCTATTACATTCTAGCATATTTGTATGTCTACCTCCCCAATTAGATAATGTCTTAAAACCAAGGGCTATATCCTATTTCTTAGTGCATGTTGATCAACTACATATAAGTAGGATAGAAAATAATAGATGGTGCTTCATTAAGGCCTCGTAAATGAGTGATACATTTAATAAATGACAATATATTTTATTTTGAATTGAAAGGTTTATACTGTATGTCAGTGACTGTATACACATGCATATATATTAATATATATATGAATATATATATTTCAATTAATTTTTTGAAACTAAGAATATTTGCAGTCTATTCCTGTTAAGAACAATGCAACAACCTCTGTATTCATAACAGCAATTGTTTTTGTCCTTTATGAGTCATTTCTTACTTTCTAAATTAGTTAGGCACATGCTTTATTTATTTATTTTTATTTTATTTTATTTTATTTTATTTTTTTTGTCTTTTTGAGACAGGGTCTCGCTATGCAGTTGAGGCTGGTCCTGCGCTCACTTTTGTAGCCCAGGCTGGTCTCGAACTCGCACCAATCCTCCTGCCTCAGCCTCCCGAGTGCTGGGATTACAGGCGTGAGCCACCACGCCCGGCTAGGCACATGCTTTATATATCTGTCATCACTAACTTTTTGGCACAACATGGAAGAACTATGGGTTCTTCTGCACTTTTATCATTTTTCTCTTCATTAGCAATACTGTATGGACATAATTCTCTAAGTTTTGATTTTCTAGGTTTATTTTTCTGAAGTTACTTTATCTTTTTTCTTTGTGTTCAACTTTGTATTAAAACAAAGGATCTCCAACCATCCTTAACTATAATGGTATGACAGATGGATAGATAGATAGATAGATAGGTAGATAGATAGATAGGGCTAACACACACAGTCAAAGCCCAGGAAAAAGAAGTATAAGCTCGTAGACAACCCTGCTGGTGCATTCATAAAATAATACAGTTAATTCTACTTAAGTGTTATATGAAAATGCATGCAAAATGTTACCAAACAGGAAAGCTCAACCAGGGCAGGATAGATAAATATTAAGATTTTTATATCATTTAAAGATTTTTATATTATTTAATTATTTTAGATTATTTAACGTATTTTTATGTTATTATATTATTGAAAGATTTAGAGCAAAAGATTTAAAAAAAGCCTAAACATAAAAATCTATATGAAACAAGGGCTGGCAACATAGCTCAGCAATCTAAGCACCTGTGGAAGCAAGCTCAGATACCATGGATCTATCCCACATATCACATGCCATGCTGGTCCCACTCCTGGTCATGCTGAGATGTCCAGAAGATCAGTTGTGGTGGTGCACAGCTGCAATCCCAGCACCAGTGAGGCCAAAAACAGGAGGATCACTACAAGTCCAAGCTGCATAGCAAGACCATGTATCAAATACATTCATTAAAAAAAAATCTATGCAAAATAAATGTATCTGACAAAATTGGAAAGTCAAAAAGTAGTTCTCTGAAAGGATTAATAACATCGATATGATCTAGAAAAAGTGTTTAAATACGTAAGTTAGAGGTAAAGACAAATTAAGACTGTTAAGAATTAAAAAGAGACCAGGCATGGTGGCATACACCTGGAATCCCAGCACTTTGGGATGCTGAAGAAAGAGGATGAGCATGATTCCAGCCTGGGCTGCATAGTGTGTTCAAGGCCAGCCTGAAGTACAAAATGAGACTGTCTCAGACAATAAGTAAATGAATAAATGAATGAATAAATAAATAAATAAATAAATAAAATCCATCTCAAAAGTTTGTAAAAGAAAACTGTGGTTTTTCTGATGACTTTATCTGAATATTTAGATGTGAAATATAACAATCATTTGAAGAATTACTTCAGATAATGCAGAACACCAAACTTCTCTCTTTGTTGTATAAAGTCAGAGTAGTTCATTTGCTGACTGTTGCTAAGGAAGTTATAAGGAAAAATAAATAATAATCTAAAATCTCTGACAAACATAGGTATAAAATTCTTTGTTTAAAAAATGTATTTGGTACAGTCTTGCTACACAACTTGGACTCCTAGTGATCCTCTTGTTTTCATGCTTCCCAGTGCTGGGATTACAGGTATGTGTCACCATGCTTGGGCTCTGTGGCCGGCTCTGTGGCGCCTAGGGAATGTCAGGTGTGGCATGCGGTGCTGGGAATTGAACCCTGCTTGCTTCACTTGCCTCCTCAGGTGCTTAGGTCACTGAACTGTCTCGCCAGCTGTAGGTATAAAATTCTTAAATACAATATTAATGAAGGAAGTCTCACATTATGTCAGGGAAGTACTGTGCCAAAGAGTTGTACATTTTCAAGTAATAAAAGTAACTTATTATTTACATTTTAAAAATAGAATTGAAAAGTCACTCTAACCAAATAACCACAACTAAAAAATAGAAGCATACTCATATTATAAAAATAAAATGAGAAATGTTAGAAATAACTACAATATTTATTTATTTATTTGGTAGAAAACCTGTAAACTACAAGGCAGGTGTGGTGGCATATGCCTGTAATCCCAGCAGTTGGGAGGCTGATGCAGGAGGATTTGTGTGAGTTCCACACCAGCCTGGGCTACAAAACTGAGCTCAAGGCCATCCTGAACTGCATAGCCAGACCCTGTCTCAAAAACACAAAAACAAACAAACAAAGAAAAATAATGTAAGCTACAAAAACTTAAAGTTTCTTATATACTTGAAAAATAATTCTTTGTGTATTGCCAATAACCAGTTTTTTTTTTTTTTCATGTTTTTCGAAGTGTAGGGTGATTAGCTGGTACATATTTAGGATTGTGTATGATATGTAGTGATTTTAAGTTTACTTCTATTGTAATGAGGTATTCATCTTTATGTCTGGTTCTGTTCTTTGCTGTATGCTATACAGAATTAATTTTTTTTATTTATTATTATTTTTTTATTCTTGTTTCAGAACCTTTGTTTATTCACTCATTTTTATGGCTGGCTCAGCCTACCCCCAGGGCAGGGCTGGCACAGCATGTGATGCCGGGGATCGAACTGCGGTCCCTGAAGCTGCCCAAGCTTCCCCAAGCAGGCGCTTTAGACCACTGAGCCATCCCGCCGGGCCCCAAACAGAATTAATTTTTTTCAAGTTTAATTTTAACACATTCAGCCACTCATTCAATGCATGTTTGTATACTATTTTCATCTTTTTATTTTTTACCTTCTTTTTAAAAAATTTAAGAAAATTTTCTTTATAGAGCATGTAGTGAGGGCATTTTCTAAAGTCAATTTTGCTGGTCTCTTATGTTTTGATTGGCATCTTTATGATTTAGATCACATATTTAAAATAATCATTGATATGTTGGCATTTAACTCTGATGTTTTATTATTTGTTTCTGTGTGTGTGTGTGTGTGTGTGTGTGTGTGTGTGTATGTGTGTGCATGTACGTGTGTGTGCGTGTGTTTTCCTTCCTACATTCCTTCGTATTATCTCCCAGTGGGTGAATAACATTTAGGACCTCACTTAGGGACTAGGAATGGATCTTAACATTATGATGTCTGCCTCACATATACAGAGCCCTGGCTCAGTCCCCAGCACCACAGTGAGCTCCACAGTGAGAAACATTTCACCTTGATTTACTCATAGTATATTTAACTAAATTTCATTAGAGTTGACCCTTTTATCAACTATAATATCAAGATATTTGCGTGAAGACAAAGCAAGACAGGATTTTAAAGGAATACTAAAATAAACTATGAAATTGATGCAAATGATTCTTAAAACCTTTAGTCACTCATTTATTAAGAACAGCTTGACTTAAAGCTAATTTCACTATCCCTCTAGATTTCTTATAGAAAAAGAAAACAGTTTATTTTCCATTACTAAGCTTTCAATCTTTCTTAAACTTAAAGTAGCAATGCCTGCTCAAAACTTGCCTTCCAGTTTTTTTTTTCTCTACACCTCAAAATATATTTGATCAATAGCACCTGCATATCCTCACATGGAGTGCTAACATAGTTGGGCAAATCAATACCCAGCCAGAGTCTACATTTATTAATTCCTAGTTCTGGATATGCATGAACCTCTGAGATTGTCCTAATTTCTACAGCTTGAACAAAATCTTTCACTTCCATGGCAAAGGTCGGTATCTGTTTTCATATACTTTGAAGAAAAAAATAAAAAAAGAAAAATATATTTTCTTTCCTTGATTGAAAGATGGGTACTAGAACTGTAGATGGAAAGATGGAAACACCCTGAAAACCAAGCCACTCTGAAGGAGAGACACACAAGCACCCCTATGATCAGCAGCACCAGTACTTGATTTTAGTAAGGTTGAAATAAACGCTTCTTACTTTTTTTGTCAGAGAGAGACAGAGACAGAAACAGAGACAGAGACAGAAGCAGAGAGAGAGAGACAGAGAGACACAGAGAGACACAAAGAGACACAAACAGAGAGCATGTTACAGAAATTAGCCTACATTTAATTTAAAATGCTTATTCACAATTTCTATTTCAATCTTTTCCCCTGTCTTCCATATTGAATCAGCTTTATTTTTCAAAATTGCATTTTTGAAAAATGCATTTTTGAAAAATAACAAGAACAGATTATTATTATGGTCTGATTTAGGTAGACTGGATGATTCTTACTTCCCACTGGCATGTGATGGAGCAGTCAAGAGTGGATATATACTTCCTCTACTGACATTGGATTTAACATATGCAATTTTCCCTCCTGGGTAATTGCATTTGAACAAAAGTAGAGTTGCGTTTGTTTGTAACCAACTCTGTAAAAAATGTGTTTGGAATTTTAATCTTAATTCTTTATGATTTGTCAACAAGAAGTTTCCCTGTCTGTAATTGTCTACATACTTCTTTTTTTTTTTTTTTTTTTTAATGTATTTAGTATTGGGTCTAAATACAGAGCCTCATTATACAGATTCGACTCTTAGTGATCCTCCTGTTTTCAGCCTCAGTACAAGTGCTGCAATGTACAGGTGTATGCTACCACTTCCAGTCTCGATCACCTTCTCAGTGTGCCCAGGGGATCGAACTCCGGGTGCTGGTCTCTGCCTAAGCAGCTCATCTATCTGGCTGGGCAGTAGATTATTATTCTAAGGTAAATGAAAGAAACATATAATAAAATATAGCCAGAATTCTTAAATCTAGTTCAGCTGATCCTTAACTGAGAAACAAGACAAATGGTTATTTTGTACACATCTAAAGTTTTGAATTTTTAAAGCATACTTATTTTGTAATAGTTTGTGGTGAACAAAATATATACTTGAGTTAAAATAACTGCCATTAAAGTTCCCATTAAAAAAGATATAAAAACTACAGACATTTTCCCTATTCTTGGTTTTCTGAGTGCTTTCTCAGAAAATTTGTTTGGATTTTTAAAATGTTGTTTTCTGTATTTACTGAGATGATCAAATCGTTTTTTTTTTTCCTTCCTGCTAATAATGTGATGGTTGTAGTAACTGATTTTTTTTTTTTTTTTTTTTTTTTTTTTTTTTTTTTGTTTTTTTTTTTTTTTTTTTTTTTTTTTTTTTTTTTGTCTTTTGGAGACAGGGTCTCGCTATGCAGTTGAGGCTGGCCTTGAGCTCAATTTTGTAGCCCAGGCTGGTCTCGAACTCGCATCGATCCTCCTGCCTCAGCCTCCCAAGTGCTGGGATTACAGGCGTGAGCCACCACGCCCGGCAGTAACTGATTTTCATATGCTGAGCAACACTTACTTTCCTAGAATAAATCCCACTTTGCCGCAGTGTCTAATCCTCTTAACGTGCTATTGAATTTGTTTGCTAACACTTTGTTGAGATTTTTTTCATTTGTATTCATAAGTCCTGATAATGTTCTTCAACTTTCTTAGGGTATTTTTGGTCAGTTCTAATCTGAAAGTAATGCCAGAGCTTCCACCATGTAGCGTGTTAGAAAGCCATTACTCAGCATACCGTTTAGGAGGGATGAGTGATTTTGGAATTAATTCTTTCTTCAATGTTTGATAGAAATGAACAGCGAATTCATCTTATCTTTGCTGTTTCATTGAGGATTTTAAAGTATAGTTTCAGAAGTAATTGTCAATTTTAGGTCTTTCTTTGCTTCTAAATATAGACATTTATACCATAAGCCCTTCAAGCCTTAAGTATTAGTTATTTGTTGCTACACACACACGTTGAGAGATGTATGGCTATATCTACTGTTAAAGTAACTAGTATTGGCAAGAATGTGGAGAATAATAAACGTTGTTGTTGATGATAGAAGTATAATTTTTCCATGGTGAAAAAAATTTAGTAGTTTCTCAAGACATTAAAAAAGAAAGTAAAATATGATTGAGTAGTTTTATATTTATGTAAATACCAAAAAATGAAAATATGTTTCTACAATTAATCCTTTTCAAGACCATTTATGGAAAACAAAATGAAACAACCCCAGTGTTTATAAATAATGGAGGTAGTAACAAATTTTCTTACAAAGGTGAAATCTAAGTCATGGAAAGTAGCAAAGTACATATCCTGATTTAGATAAATATGTACAACATACTATGAGGAAAAAGTCAAAGTCAAAATGCCTTATTCTATTTATCATTATCAATGTTATATACATAGAAGAAATGAACCTATGCATCCATAAATAAATCCAAAATAGATTAGGGGTTTCCATGGCATATGGGTATTGTAGAAAGTGATTATTTACCCAGTACTAGATATTTTATGGGGTGAAAACATAATATCCAAAATGAAGAAATAGAGCTCACTGTTACACGACACTGAATATATGCGTTCAAATTCTCAGTGCTATTTTAGATGAATTTCTCTCCATTAAAAAATGCTTTCAAAGCTATTAAGAAAAATGACTTGATTGAAAATCCTTTAAGGGAAACAAGCTGAGAATAAAACCTCATGGCTTATCAGAAAAACAAAGTAAACAATGTTATCCAGACAAAGGCAATTTAAAATTACAATTTGCTAAAGTAACCCCCCAAAATATTTCATAGCCGTCTTCTCAAGTTGTCCAAGGCTGTGAGCCGCAAATTCACCTCTGAAAGTGAGAAGGGAGTCCGCCAAGAACAGGAGCGATCCTGATGTCTGCCTGAGGCTGCCCTGCAGTTCCCTGCTGTTGGTAGCTGTGGTTTTTCTGCTGTGACAGTCACCTGAAGGAAGTGCTAACTAGAAGTCCGTGCGGCCACCTGGCTCTGAATTTCCCTTGGGCTTTTCATAGTTTCAAAATTTTCTGTCGGTGACCAGGATGTAGCAGTGCTCCTCCTCCCAAGAAAGCAGTATCTCATCTTCAAAATGTCATTGCCATGGCAGAAAGTAAAAAAAAAAAAAAAAAAAAAAAAAAAAAAAAAAAAAAAAAAAAAAAAAAAAAAAAAAAAAAAAAAAAAAAAAATCAGGAAAGCTAAGCATTGCTTCTAATGCAAAGATTACTCCCTGCTGCACATTCCCAAAGGTGTCCGCGCTGTCTGTTTTTAAATGACTCAGCATCTACTGTGGATTCCCCTCCTGGTTCCTAGTAAGGCACCCCCCGTAGAGAGCTCCCAGTGTTGTTGTTTTTGATGTGTACTGGAGGACATGGCTCGTCCAAGTTTGAATAAAATAAACGTGCTCCACTGAGGTAGGAGAAGGCTCCCAAGCAGAGCTGGGCACTCAGTATCAGCTTTCTTAAAAAAGATGATCCATAGAAACCTAATATTCTCAACGAATAGGAGCATTTCTTGTTATAGCCATGAGCTAGGAATTATAATCACAAAAATGAAAACACAGAAAGGGAATTTAGAGGCAGAAGGGAGGGAAGTGGGTGAGAAGGGGAATGGTAATAAGGAAAAGAAACAGCTTGTACTGGGCACACACACCAGTTTTCCAAGAGGAATCTTTGGAAAAACAAAATTCTTAAAGTCACAGAAAACTTTTAAAGAGAATGCAGAATAGTAATATAAGATAGAAATGATACAAAAAGTGTCAAATTTTATTTGAAAAATAATAAAATGAAATCGATTCAGAATTTCAAAACAAGATGGTAGGAAATTAGCCATGCTTAGTATATTGCACATTGTTGCCTTCAGAGAAGTTGATCAGATTACCAGGTGTAGGAATATAAGATCTATTAAACAATATGAACACTACCCGTTCCTTTCTATAAACCAATAGAAATTAGTAGTGTAATTAGCTATTATATATATATTTTCCTTATTTCTTTTGTCCTTTAACCATCCCAGATGTTCCTTCTTTTAAAACAGTTCCTTTCCATTTCACAATAGGTATCTTATTTACTCTTTCAGTTTCTTATACTGTGGAGAAAATATAATGTTTGCACCAGATAGTACTACTTATTTCACCTATGAATATGGTCTCTAGTTGCATCAATTCACATATAAAAGCCTTAAATTTATCTTAACTTACAGCTGAGTAATGCTCCATTGTATAAAAATACAGTTTATGAAATGTTCAGTCTTAATAAAACAGACTGCACGATACTAGGAGACTTCATAGATGCACACTTACCTTTATGATGTTCAATTACTTCTTGCAAGTAGACAATTGTTTTACATAAAGGCCTGCAATATACAGTCTAAGACTAATTTTCCATTGGGCATGTGATATGATAAAATGGGAAATATTGGTATGCTGAGTTGCAAAAGAACCAAGTCAAGAGCCCCCGATAATGCCAGATGAGCTGATAACCCACTACTGTTATGGACTATTGGACTAAATATACAGCTACTTTCTCTTTGTGCAATGAAAAGAAAGGTCTGTACTAATGAGGTTTAGACAAGAAATCATGCCTGCATCTTGTACTCTGAACACCTACAATGAAGACAACATCATATGCAATGTATTCACTGTTGTAAAAAAATAATTAAATAAATTTGAAAAAAGAAAGTAGAAGTAGGAAGGTCAGAGTGACCTTCTTCCCTAATGTAGGTGAGACATGATGGGAAAGATGTCCTCCCTATACCTGAAGGAAACAAACTAGAAAAAGGACATGTTTTATCTAATTTATTACCATTAAATAACATTCCTGGCCTGATCATGTTTCTCCTTCAGTGTCCACACTTGGTCACACCTAATGAGTGTAAATGTTAGGGGGTGTTTTATCTTTTTAATGAAGCTTAGCACAATGAGATGTCTTGATTGTGTTACTTGATGAACCTAAGGGAGTAGGAAAAATGTGCATAGAACTCTTCTATGTGAGTCTGGAGTTAACAGAGGCCTCACCATCTTCATTATCATTTGTTGATGTAGCTGCTGAAGAGAAAGTGACTCGTGACTCTTCTGTATATTCTTCTACATTTCAAGAAGAAGGTGTGTGTGACCACATTGCTACATCCAGGAGCAAAAAGAAAGTGTCTGTAAATTAGCATTAACTGTTTTATCTCTATAGAATCTCCATATCTTTTTATAATTATCAGCACAGTATTTTCAAGTTATGCTTTCTCTTCTTTAAAATAAAGAAAATCATGCCACAAATAATAAATTTAAGTAAAGCACCAGGAACAATGTCTGGTTGCAAGCACTCAAAGTTGATAGCTATTAATTTTTTAATTATGAGTTCTTCTCCATGGATTGTATGGTTCAATGCTAAATTAAAATAATTTGCCAAGTAGGTTTCAAGAGAGTTCTATGTATGTTTATATCACTATCTAACCAAATTTTTTTGTACAAATTAATTTTTTATAGAATTTTAAGACATAAGGAACCACAGATTTTTATAATTTTTGAGTAGCCATTATCTTTCATATGACTTTATCATTTTTAATTTGCTTGTAATCTCTAACAACATTTTGGAAAATTCCCCAGAGAAAGTAGGATAACGAGTCTATTATATATATCTTAATATCCTAATATCCTTGATATCCTAATATCCTAATATCCTTAATATCCTAATATACCTTGCTTTATGGATTAAAAATTACTTATACCCTCCTTTTCTGGTTTGTTGCGTTAGGGATGTGTGTTGCATTGCTGGTAGAGAAGCTGTATTTGGAGAAGTTGTTACAGGGGCTTTTCATAGTGGATGTCAGACGAAAGATTGTAGGTACTTGAATTAAGCAAAATAGACCAACATAGTCCAATAGGCCATAATACTAGTGAGTTATCCGCCCAGTGGCAATTATCTGAAGTTGTTGACTTGAGCCTTTTGCAGCTTAGTATATGTTACTGTGAAAAAAAAAATATATATATATATATACACACAAGATAGTTAAGAGTGATATACAGCTACTTTCTCTTAGTTCATTGAAAAGAAAGGTTTGTACTAATAGTGTTTAGAGAAGATATCATGTATGCATATTGTGCTCTGAAATAACTAATATGAAGACAACAATAAGTAATGTATTAATTATTGTAACTGTCCTACTAACTTGTTTTGAAATTGTTTTATTGCTATTTTATCTTTTTTCTCATGAAAATGAAAAAAATATATTTTTATTTAAAATTTAGCTACCAAATAATGAATAGCACAAATCAAAATGATAAATATAAGATGCATAGTGAAGTTGGTATACTTTGAGATGAATGGCAAAATTCATTGGCAAAAGTGGTAGAAAATCAATAAAAGAAAAGTACATCAGGTCATAGAGTCTAGCATGCTCAATATGACTTGCACATTTATTAAAAAGTGCCAATATAACTAGAAAAATTGAAATGCAGAAGCCAGAATTAATTATTTCATGTACTTTTGCTATAGCCATTAAAATGTGTTTAACTCTGAGTGATGCTTCAAATATCCAGACAACTCAAATAAAAGATGCAAATAATATGGGAATGATTAATAAGTCAAAAATTCTTACAAGCAGGATTGGAACAACTCAGTCTGTCAAAAAACCAAACCAATCAAATAATAACACCTAGTGTAATAAAAAGGATTATTTCCTTTAAGCATATTAGGCAAATTAATGTAAGAGGAAACATATAACATATGAATGCAACAGAAGAAAAGAGGAATAAGAAAGAACATTCTACAGATTGTTGAGATTTATATTATCTAGGAAGAATTAGAAAAATCGAATTAGCCAATGATAATCCTGGCAATGGTGGAGGATAAAATCATTATATCTTAAACTCCAGCATCAACTGCCATTTTCATTTCATAAGGTGGGAGATTTTTTTCCCTTGATAACCCCATTGTGGGTCTATATGAGATTGAGTTTGAGCAGAGGATTATCTGAAGTGGATTTCAGCTCCATGATCCCTTTTGTAATCTGTTGCATAGTTTATAAAGATCTAAAATTTCCTTTGTAGGTCATTAGAAAATCAGGCTTTTGTGAGGAAACTAAAATAGGCACAAACTCAGAACTGACTATGAAAATGGCACACAGTTATACATTCTTATAGTAAATTTATTCTGGATATGAGTTAGCACACAATTAGCTTCCATTAATCTACAGATTTTCTACATATATATTGCAAATTCTGATGTCATAGTTACCCAAAGACAGCAGCAAAAGATAGCTACTGTCAGGCTGGGAGATAGCTCAGCGGTCTACGTGCCTGCCTGGCAAGCACAAGGACCTTAGTTCTATCCTGGGTACTGCATGCTGTGCCGGCTCTGCCCTGGGCAAGCCATGCTGGCCACCAATCCGGGACATGATGGCGCACTCTTATAATCCTAGCATTGGAGAGGCTGAGCCAGGAGGATCACTACAAACCCAAGCTGTATAGCCAGATTTTGTACCAAATAAATAAATTTTTTAAATAATAATTTCTTTTAAAGTAGCTTTCGTACAGCTGTTTTCTCTAAGTGACTGAAATCTGCCTATAAGATCATTAGCAATTTTGCCTTCAACCCTGACCCTCATTTCTTGGTTTTGTTGATATATTTAACATTTTCCAATAGCCATTAACTAGGTAAGGTGGTGCAAGAATTTCAATGAGCTCAAACACAGAGCAGAAGTTCTTTAAACTTGCTTCATATGGTGGGCATGGAAAGCAGGAGAGAACCCAGTGATTTCCAACTCACTGAGGTGTTTGTTAAAACACCTTAAAATGACTGTCACACTAAAGAAGGAAAAAGAGGATGAATAGTGCAGTGGAAAAGCAGAGTCATAAATAGGGAAGCAGAGTTTGAGATGAGCTATCTGCGTTAATACCGTGCTTGCTAACAACAAACCACTGCTAACGATTATTTACACCATGCCTGTTCTAGGGAGTCAAGTTGTCTGTGTGGCAACTACAATTAGAACCTTTCCAAAAGTGAGTTTTACAACTTCATTGTTTTAGAGATTGCTTATTTTAGCAGTGAAATAATACTGTCAAATTAAAGATTATGTTGGAATCCATAAAAACTGGAGGCAGGAATGGTGTATTTACCTTCTTACCAGTTTAATCCCCTCTAGTTGGGAGAGATCTGTTCTATGTAATGAGTATTCTGCATTTTGAAAGTGAAAATGCTGATTCGATTTAACAAAAAGCTTAGCCTCCCTCTTTCTCAAAAACTATTTTGATCAGGTCTCTGCTTGATTGCAAATAGCACTAATTCTTCACAATTTTTCAAGATTTTATTATCTTATTTGCTTTTCTGCCATAATGCATATATTCTTCCATCATGTCTTCCAGTTTCATATAGACACAGTCAACAGAGTTTGGTTTATATGGAATAAGAGCATCTTCCCAAGACTATTAGTTCTGGCTGAAGGAGTTGCTTCGATTGAAGTTGCCTGCCTCCTGCCACTTCCAATAATAATCAAGTATCAAAAGACGCCCTACAGGAATGTCACTGCGATGAACAGCCAGATACAAAGGAGGCTTTGGGCACCCTCAGAATAACTGATAGACCTGAGTTTTCCTCCTAGACTGACTACTCATTACCATTACAGATTAGAATAAATCATGAATGTTGCATCTCTAGATGAGGGAGGGCTGTTGCTATGCCTGCAGAGTCCATAATCAAGATAGTTTTCTAGATAAAATAGGAGAAAGAAAATATATAAAATTTTGCTTCAATTAGCAAGATATTTAAAGTGTATCGTGGGAAGCCTTTTTTCTTTTTTGCTTAGAATATGAACATAATAGTTTCTCTCCTCCTTCCTTGGTGTTTAATGTGTGGAAAAAACAATTTGCAGAAAAGGTATTGTTTTTCCTCAGTGGACTTGCAAAGGATACGTCCAAGTTGCTTCTGGGTATGTTACACAAATGCACAGGAACTATAAAAAGTAATTGAAACTTGCAGAGTGGCTTTTGGAGTTTCACTCACTGCTGAATTTTGCAAACTTGGACTTAGCTCTACTTGAACTTAAAGAACTGAACAATTTTTCTAGACTTTCAAGGTCACCTTTATTTCCAAGGATCATTTCAGCCACAGTCTAAGGGAAAATAATGAGCTCTAAATGATGTGTTTATTCTAGCGGTTCTCAGTCTGGCTGCACATTAGGACCAATTGGGGACTTTTTAATAATAATGTTTCCTTGGCCCCATCTGTAGAAAATCTGATTTAAGAAGGCCTAGGCATCAGTATTTTGTGAAGATTTCCCCGGGTACTCCTAAAGCAGAGAAAAAAATTAAGGCTCATTGATCAAGTAAACATCCAGGAAGACTTTAACTTAATAAAATTAAACCTTGTGTCCTTGTCATCATATTTGAACTAAATTAACAGCATAAATTAAAAATGTACCAAGACTATCTTAAATCCGAAAACACCAGGAAATAAATTTCTATTTTTAGGGAGTAGCTTTGCCTGTCCTTGGCTTCCCCAAACCCTCCTAACATACTTCATTTCTTGACTTGCAGACTTAATATTACAAAACTTTGTAATCTAAGTTTAAAAAAATGTGCTAACCGTAGAGTGCTGCGTTTCAGGGAAATGAAATCAGCCTTCCTGAAGTTGGGCTAATATACAGGCTGCAAGTCTGCAAGTCTTGATATTATTTCTTAGCTCCGTAATGTGACAGTCACCCTGTGTAACATCCTTCCCCACTTTTAAGTTCCATTGCTGAGTTTTTGTTGCCCCATCCACCTCTTATAGTTGTATGCAAAAAGATTTCTCATTGAATCGTGATCTCCAATTAGTGCACTGTTAATGACTAGAACGCACAGCACTAACTTCAGAATCCACAGCCCTCTAAGTACTCATCATACCAGCTGCCATGTTGCCCGATCCTCACTTGTGTGAAGGACGTCGGAGTTCACCATGCCTCTTGCTGTTTTAACTTGAAATTTCTAGAGTTCCTCCTCTGGGCAGGTTTTTCTTTTTCCTAGCTGAAAATTTACAGCGGTATATATTTTTTCTCACACTGCATTGGCTCGCTGAAACTCCACCTTACGTTGTACTTTACCATGCATCCAAAATAAAGTTCTAAAAACTTGTAGGTATGCTTCTAAATTTAAATAAGTTAATTTTCATTTATATTTACAAGTCTGTGGATTTATTTGTCTACTATCCACTTGCCAAGGATCAAAAAATGCACCGTATGTGCTGACAACTTGTGAATCTTAAAAAAAATTAAAGCTTCCAAACAAAAGAAAAATTCTTGAAAACATGATACTCTGGAGATCAGTTATTGACTCTAAGCCTGGGGCATTCCAGATACCTGCTAGAAATTTGGTTTTTCTTATTTAAATTTAATTAAACTTAGAAAATAGTTTTATTATGTAGTTATATACTACATCTGGATAATTAATATGTAGATTATGGATTTTAAGAATTTTCAAAAAAATCAAAGATGATATAGATCCTAGTACGTGGCTCTATTTCTCACTTTTGAAAAATTACTCATTGTTTTGATATATTATATAATATATTTAAGCTTATATTCTTATACTAATGTTATAACATAACATAAATATGAAAATTATTATTTATGACATGTGCTTTTTCTTTTTTTCTTTTTCTTTGTTTAGTGACAGGGTCTAACTGTGTAGATCGGACTCGTAGTGATTGTGCTGTTTTTAGCCTCCCAAGAGCTGGGATTACAGGTGCTTACCATCATGCTCAGTCTCAATCACAGGGATAGACCCCCCAGGGCGCTGTGCTCTGCCTGAGCAGGTGCTTTAGTCCACTGAGCTATTGGGCTGGCTCTCCATGTGCGTTTTCTAATAATACATGAGGTTCGTTCTAATATGGAAATATTTTAAACTAAAAAAGACCTGCAATAGTTGACCTCCACTGGCTTTTGTAAAATTTTCACAGATAGTATGAGAACTTTAATCATATACATATACTGAAGTAACACACTGCTATGCTCCATGACATTCAATTTTGTAACTTTACATAAGCAAATATAGGTGAATTTTCAAGTTTCTACTGCACTTGACACAATATTTGCAGGTACATTTGAGAAACTGCTGACGATAAATCATGGGTCAACACAGTCTATAGAGGTAATGCTGAGGTAGCGAGCAGCTCATCAGCTTATGACCATCTGCATTCTGTCACTCAGCTTCTGTATGCATCTTCTGGAGCTTCCCAAGGGAGTCTGTAAACCATCACTAGTGGGTGTCAATAAATTCTTTGATCAAGCCATCGTTGCCACAAGCACTATCCCTGAAGATTGATTTATAATCTCCATCTACATTCCTGGCTCACTGGTTACTTAGTTTGTTTCTATGTGTGACTGTCAGCTTCAAAAAATCTATGTGAAGTTTCAGTGAAGTGAATTATAAATAAGCTATTCTGTAATTTCTATAGTCAATCGTCACTTTAGAAAGGACATCTCACTCTTCCCAAGAATTCACAATTGTCTCCTTGGTATTTACCAATTCTGGTATATGAGCTGGCAAAGTCAGAAAAAAATTGTTTTGTTTAAAGTAAAATTAAAGAAAGCAGATAACAAAAAATCACCTGGCAGGTTTATCTTTCACAGTTCTTTTTTTTTTTTTTTTTTTTTTTTTTTTTTTTTTTTTTTTTTTGTTATTAATTAAGCTTGCAAATGTTGCCAAAGAGATAGCATTTTGATTTTACAGAGACTTTTATAAACTATTAAATTGTGGGTTGCCCATTTTTAAAAGTTATCATTGTTGAGTAAATTGATTTTTCTGCCACAGAAAAGTCAACTCCATTTTACACAAAAGTTAGAAGCAGCATCTGAAACCAGGTCAGTGTACAACAACTCTTTCAGGGTGATTAATGCCTTAAATACCTGTGGCAGTGCTACTGGATTTACTGAGAATCGTTCTGGACTTTAACCAGGCCATAATTCTTCCTTCCTTTAGATAGAATTAGCATCAGTAATCTGCATCTACTGTGAAAATTCCAGTCTAAGAGATGTTTCAACCACGTTGTCTATGGAAAGAAAAAAAAAAAAAAAAAAGCAAAGACAATATTTTCTTCTTTGTATCCTTTTACTAAAATGATTGCCTGCTGCTTTTAACTATTTATTTTAGAGACTATCCAACTCCTTTTCAGTGTTTCAAAAGGAAAAAAGAAAAAAAATGGATTCCATTACTATAAGATATCTCCCGGTCTCTGTAAAAATACCAGAGGTGGAGGAAGATGCCCTCTTTGGAAGCAGTTGCCACACGGTAACCACTAAGCTTCACTTGGGCAAACCCCTTAGCCAATCTCTGTTTGGGAAGAATTGCCAGAGAGGCAGTTGAAGAAAATCTTTTTAATTATTTCTATTTATCAGCATTCTGAAATGCCATCTTAATGCTTTAAAACCCTAAGCAGTTAAGAAGGAGATTCTTAAGATGGACTGAATCTTCCCTGATTTTGTCAAGGCTCCAAATCAACATGGACTTAGTTGCATTAAGAACCGCAGTAGAAGCGTAGAAAAATTGAGTTGGCTAAGGCATTACAAGTTACTATGGCATAAGTGATGTGGTCAAACGTGGGCTTTCCATTAAAGCTGGTACATGGGGCTGTTCCAATTGCTCCCTGCACAGAGCTGCCTGGTTGGGAGCTTTCAAGATTAGGCAGAAATCTATCCCTCCCTGATCTCACTCCGGTCTTCACTTGAAAATGCACCCTGACCTCTAGGAAGGTAGATGCATTTCCTCTTCATCCTTCCCTATAGGACTCTCTTTGGCAGTGTCATGTTGGCAAGATATGCTGGTATGAACTCCTGCCTTGCATTCAGAAGAGCAATAGTCACTTAGAAGGAAAAGATGCGCGGTACAGAATCCGGCTCCAGCGTACTCAGGGGGACTGTAACGCGTGAACGTTAACAGTGGCAGCTGACCAAAGAGAGAGTCTTGGAGAAAAGTGTGAGTGGAGAGGGAGCTGTTACGCACCTATGTCAAAGGCACCAAAAGGCTAATGACAAAGCCAGCGAACCTGCGTGGGACTGGGCGTGCTGCCCACCCTCGCTCTAGTTGCGCGCTGCGCATGCTGCGCGCTGCGCATGCTGCTCTCGGGACTAACTGGGCTTGTGCTTCACATTTGGGGCTGCAGCCACTTCTGCATTTCCCTTCTTTATTTTGTGCTTTAAAAAACGACCATGGCAAAGCCGGTCATGGTGGCGCACGCCTGTAATCCCAGCACTCGGGAGGCTGAGGCAGGAGGATACCTGCGAGTTCGAGACCAGCCTGGGCTACGAAAGTGAGCTCAAGGCCAGCCTCAACTGCATAGTGAGACCCTGTCTCAAAAAGACAAAGAAAAAAAAAAAAAATGACCATGGCTGTGACCTGTAACTAAGGGAATATTTGGTGTTTAAAATTAAATTTCCAATACAAATAATCGTGAACAATTGAGATATATGTATCCATGTTCATAAACATATATTATAGCAGTGAGATTTATTGTCCACGGGAGACCATATTATAGGAGTAATTCTTTATTAATTAACTGACATACGATACACACCGCAAGAATGAGAAGTAGGCATGAGCCCAGTTCTTTGCCCCCTTTTAGCTTTTATTGGTTCCTAGGTGACCAGGTTGGACTGCCGTGCGCACCTATGAGTGGGATCTTAGCATGGGTGTTGAGATTTAGTGCTGCATGTGGGCGTATGGTCTGAATCTTACTTTATTCAATTGGTCCTGATTGGTCCTGTTTTTTTTTTTTTTTTTTTTTTTTTTTTTTTTTTTTTTTTTTTTTTTTTTTTTTTTTTTTTTTTTTTTTTTTTTTTTTTTTTTTTTTTTTTTTTTTTTTTTTTTTTTTTTTTTTTTTTTTTTTTTT
>PVJA010012430.1:0-30402 GCA_004027025.1 Myocastor coypus | reverse complement strand
CCAAGGCCAAATGGGGAGACCTAGTTCAGCTTTCCCCCATCATTAGAGCATAGCAGGCCAGCTTTACACTGAGTTGGTTTCTGCCTCAGACTCGCCTACTTCCAAGGTGAATAGGATACTGTGCTAGAACTCTTCGGGCTTGAGATGCTTTCACCTACAATGTGACATGAATGTGTCATGTTTGGGCATATGTATATACTTTCAAATGTGTGTGTGTGTGTGTGTACACATATGTGTGCACTTATCTATGGTATTCATCTCTTTCCATGGGTGAATTTTTCCTGAACTTTTGTTCTCAACAGCAACTGATAGTGAAAGACATGCCGATCCTTTTCTTGGTATGTCAGCAAAAGTTGTGCCTTCAAACAAAATTAATGAGCTTGTGGTTTAAGTTAGAAAACTATGAAGCAGAACTCCAACATGCACGTGACCAAAATGTTACTAGTAGATCATATTCATAAACTAACAGGTAATTTCTTCAATCAAAGCGAGAAAATTTAGTATGTGAACGTATAAATAATATGTTCTCTAAGGAAGATTCTACCTTAAACTTATGTAGAAGTAATCTGCAGTTAATCGTGAGTAAAATAGAGTAAAAATTACTATTAGATTGGTGGCTATTTCTGTGGAAAACTCCATAGTAAAGTTTTACCTAATCTGCCATAGGTCCTCTTGCTTTAGACAAGAAAGAACAGAGAATCTAGCTACTTAAAGTCAGGATAGAGTATGACTTCATTTTATCAAAACAAACTCTTCTGGTTTCCTTAATTGTTACATTATAACTTACATTATATATCATTATTTTATAATTTCTATTTACATTCATTTATTAGTATAAAGAGAAAATACTTTAATTTGACTCAAAAGAACATGTTAACAAATATAATCTGAAGAAAAGGTTTCAAATATGCATTTACTCTATGAAAAATAAAGAAAGTTTTAGCACAATAATTTATTAATAAAGAGAAGTTGAGATACTTTCTCAGTGATCCAGACACATGTTCAAATATAGAAAACCATACCAGTCATGCATAAGTGAAATCTGCTACAATCACTCATGAATGTTAAATGTCAACAGGAATGGATATTTATAAATAAGAGGTGGAACAGTGGCATTATGGATCAAAGTTTTTCAAGTGACATTGATATGTTATGACAGAAAGGAGAAATAGTAATATACTTTGAGAAAATTTTAAAAAGTTAAAAAATTGAAAAATGGTGTAGCATGTATGATAGCCAGAAGCCTGAAGGTCAACAATTATTTATTCATGAATAAAAATTATTTGTCAATTATATGGAACACTGCTTTCCAAGTACTGTGCCAGTGGACCCATCGGTGGCCCTGGAAGGAGAGTAATATTTCCAAAAACCCATTATTTAGTTATTTTAGCTTATCATGTAAAACAGAAATGTCTAATTTTTGACATTTCAGTGGACACAATTGCTAATCTTAGCTGTACTGTGGGTTGAATCTAATATGAAATGGACTAAGTTTTACCCTTTATAGATAACCAAAAACTATATAAATTTATTAAAAGAATTTTATGTAGTCAAATTTAAAGTTTTAAGAGTAGATTATAATTATGACACGTACAACCTCAGATTCTATATATAGTTTTTTTTTTTTTTTTAAACATAATTGGTTGTTACAGGATCTCACTATGCAGCTCGGACTTGTGGTTTTCCTGCTGTTTTCAGCCTTTCCAGCACAGGGATTTAGAGGTGTGCACCATCATTGTCAGATTCTGCGGTCAGCTCAGCCTGCTCTGAGGCCAGATGGCACCATTTGTGGTGCGTGGGAAGAAATGCAGTCCTTGTAGTTGCCTAAGCAGAAACTTTAGTCCACTGAGCTATTTTGCCTGACTTATATGTAGCTTTTTGGTGATCCAGATGATATGAAAATATTTAATGCAGTGCAAAACAACAAAATGAGAAAAGTAAATACACACCTGAGCACACATGACTTTTGTCCTTAGTTCTACGGAGAAATCTAGCAAAGAAAATTTAATGACTCTTAAACATAGATTAGATACGTAAGTGTATTGTGTATTGAAAAATATACTCATAATAAAGAGTGAATGTATACTTTAAGTCAAATACTGGTCAAATAACTATTTATAAAATTAAGTCATCCTCACAGAAACCTTGGTGATTTAATATATATTATAAATAAGTCTATGTATGTACTTTTTTGTAAATGAAGAAATAAAATTTGAGTTTTATTTTATTTTTAAAAAAAAATTTTTTTATTTATTATTTTTATTCTTGTTTCAGAACCTTTGTTTATTCACTCATTTTTATGGCTGTCTCAGCCCACCCCAAGGTCAAGGCTGGCGCAGCATGTGGGGCCGGGGATCGAACCGCAGTCCCTGAAGCCGCCCAAGCTTCCCCAAGCAGGGGCTTTAGACCACTGAGCAATCCCGCTGGGCCCCTAAAATTTGAGTTTTAGTTGTGTGCCCAAACTTTCTCAACAATGAACTAACAGAAATGACATTAAAGTCCACAATCTTCTATAATGTAATTTATTCCAGAAACAGTTTGAATGATAAATTTAAAAAAAATAAGTTGAAGGAAAGAGTATTGTAGCCTGGGGATTGTATATCTGTCAAGAAGGAACTGTTCAACCAATGGGATATGATGACAATTTAAAACCATCTGATTTTCAAAATAAATGTAGCGAACTAAAAGCTGTTGTTAAATTATGTATTTTTATGCATTGTTGTGTTACTGTCTTCTGTCTTTGTTTTTGTTATTTGGTTTTCTGTTGTTTATGGTTTTATGCTATTAAATATAATAAAATCATCCAAATAATTAAAAAAGAAAATACTTACATGACTAGTTTAATTAGAATATATTTTCTTCTAAGAAAGAACTGAAATAGTTTGAAGAATTTCAAAGTTGACAAGTGTAACCTTACAAATTCTCATTTTAGCACCATGTAACATGGGTGGACGAAGTAGTTTCTATTCTTTTAACTTAGGACTGTTCCTCAACATTGTCATATATTCATTCTTAATGCCAATCAGACAAAATTCAGATCATTTAATGAACACTGTATGCAGTGTTCATGGCTTCCCATGCAATTCCAGGGTCCCATAATATTCAAGAAAAAAGACATACCATGTGACAGAATTCCTTTGTATTCCCCTGTGTGCATACCCTGTCATGTGAGAAAAGCTCACTTGCCATTCCATCAGAAGATCCTTCTAAGCAGAGCTTGCATCTTTATGCATCACTTGCTGCTAAGGTAACACTAATGGCTTGTGTGACGTACAAATATTTTGAATAAATCTATAGAATCATCCAATTACCTTTTCACTCTTTTATTCTTTTCTCTTTTTGAAATAGGGTCTCGCTATACAGTTCAGGCTGGCTTATAGCTCATTTTTGTAATTCAGTCTGGTCTCAAACTCATATCGGTCTTCCTGCCTTAGCCTCTGAAGTGCATGAATAACACTTTTAGGACTTCCTGCTCCAGATGGCCTGGCAGACTGACCTCATCCTCTGACTCCATCCATGCCAGGTACGTCAAAGGGAGGTAATCAGACAGAACTTAAGTGAACTAAATTACATACAGACTCCCAATTTAATATCTGCTTAGCTACACAGACATAAGGATTGCTCTTATGTGTAAAATACAAACTCAGTTACAAAAGCTTGTCAATTGCGAAATACCACTACCTGATATTAGTGTTCCTAACTGTAGTTCTGTTAATACAAAACTATAACTGCCTTAATCATATAATCTCTTTTAGGTAGGAAATACACTAAAAGTATAATTGTAACAAATTCTAGGCAAGCAGAGGACAGTGCTATAAACAATGACAAAGAGAAAGAGCAAAATTCAATCTCAGGACCCAAGGCCACTCAGAACAAATACAGGAGACACTAACATAGAAGAAAATGGGAATCACACGCTGAAATCTCTGAATTAATAGCGCCAGAAGTAAAGAAACATCTGCAGAAAGGTATAGAGGAAATCAGATCAGAAATAATCTCAGAAGCAAAAAAAAAGAAATCTTTGAATTAATAGTGTCTGAAGTAAAGAGACAACTGCAAAAGAGTAGAGAGGAAATCAGAATAGAAAGAATTTCTGAAACAAAAAAGGAAGGGCAATCATAATAAAAGAATTAATAATTGCTTTTGAAGAAGATGCTGATAAAAATTAGAGATTAGAAAAAATGACGAACTCGTTCAATGAGCAATATAAGACAGAAATAGATTGCATGAGGCAGACACAAGATACACACAGGAACTTAAGACCTCAATGACAAGCTGGCAAAGCCATCTGAATGAAAGTGAAGATAGAGTTCGAGACCTTAAAGACACTGTAGCACCTAGTGAACATTAAGCAAGGATCTCTTAAAAACAACGAGGATGCAGGAAAAAGTAATTCAACATCTACAAAATGATGCAAAAATGAACAATGTGAGATTAATAGGCATCAATGAGAAAAAAGGAGTTAATGGAAATGTTATAATAAAAAAATGAACAGAAGTAATGGTAGAAAATTTCCCAAATATGGGGAAACAATTTGGTACTCAGTGACTGAAGCATATAGAATTCCAAATAACATCAACCCAATTCAAAACACATCACAATATAATAATCAAGATTCAACATACTTAAAGCTTCTAGAGAAAAGAAACAAATCATATTTAAAGAAAAAACATCAGAATAATGGGAGATTTTTCTTCGCAATCTTTAAATCAAGAAGAGCATGGAGCAGAGTACTTCAAGCCTTTCATGAATAAAAACTCAGACTGCCATACCCTGCAAAATTCTCTTTCAAGTTTGATGGAAAATTGAAATGCTTCCATGACAAAGAATGACTGAATTTCAGGACGACAAAGCCAACCCTACACAGACTCCTAAAAGGTATTCTAGAGAGGGAAAAAAATGGACAGAACTCCACAAATGAGAATGGAAATAACCAACCCAACAAGGCAAACAATTAAACACAGGAGATAAAGGGGTAACCAACAACAGGTAAATAACATGACAAGCATAAATCAATACATCTCATTATAATGATCAATGTAAATAGTCTTAATTCACTAATTAAAAGAAATAGGCTGGCACAGTGGATTAGGAAGGAAAACCCAACAATATAGTGTATACCTGAAACACACTTATCTCATAAAGAACTTCATAGGCTGAAAGTCAAAAGTTGGAAAACAACACTACATGACCCACCACCTCAGAAAAAAGCAGGGGTAGCAATTCTTATCTCATACAGTCTCAGTTGTAAACCAAGAATGATCAAATAAGATAAAGAAGGCACTTCATACTGGTTAGGGGAAAGAAATCCAAGAGCAAGAGGTAACACACATAAATATATATGCACCCAGCTATATAAGACAAGTCATAGACATGAAAATAGACATGGAAACTCTAATATTCAATTCCATATTCTTAATAGGAGACTTTAACACTCCCTGGCCCCCAAAAGATAGGCCAAGCAGATAAAAAGTGAGCAAAGAAATAACACAACTAACCAGTCTGGTAACAACTGGACTTAGTGGACATATACAGACTGTTCCACTCAGGCACTTCTGAATACACGCTTTTTCAGCTGCTCATGGAACATTTTCTAAAATAGACCACATACTAGTCCATAGAATTCCACATATATTCAAGAAAACAAAAATTATCCCATGCATATTATCTGACCACAGTACAATGAAACTGGAAATAAATGACAAAAGAAACCACAAAAAAGCATAAACACGTGGAAATTAAGCAGCATCCTCCTCAGCAATCAATGGGTTACACATGAAATTAAAAAATATCTACCATTTAATGAAAATACAAACACAACTTTTCAGAATTTATGGTATGCAATGAAAGCAGTTCTTAGAGGGAAATTTATAGCGTTGAACTCACACATTAAGATAACTGAGCAGAACAGATGAATACTCTAATGCTACAATACAATCATCTAGAGAAGAGCAAATCAAACACAAAGCCCAAACAGAAGGAATTATAAAGATTAGAACAGAAATTAATTCAATTGAGATGAAGAAAACAATATAAAGAATTGACAAATCAAAAGCTGGTTCTTTGAAAACTTACATAAAATTGATAAGCCCCTAGCTAATCTCATCAAAAAAATGTAAAAGAGCTGGTGAAATGGTTTAGTGGTTTAAAGGGAATGCTTAAGAAAGCTTAGGAAACCATAAGGACTGCAGTTTAGTTCCAGCACCACATGCTGCACCAGCCCCACCCCCAGGGCAGGCTGAGCCATAATAATAATAATAATAATAATAATAATAATAATAATGATGATAGTAAAACTCAAATTCAAGCAATAAGAAAGGAAAGGAGCACAATTATCAGAGACCCTGTAGAGATTCATAAAATCATTCATAGCTAGCTTTTTTTTTTCATTATGGCTGGCTCAACCTGCACTGGGGGTGAGGCTGGTGCAGCATGTGGTGCTGGGATTGAACCATGGTCCCTGCGGTTGTCTAAGCTTTCCTAAGCAGGTGCTTTAGACCGCTGAACCATCCAACCAACCCCATAGCTACTTTGAGCATCTTTACTCTCATAAAATTGAAGACTCAGATTAAATGGACAGACTCATAGAAAGGTACAAATAACCAAACTGAATTAAGAAGATATAAAAATGCTCAACAACCCAATTACAGCCCATGAAAGACAAAATAATAAAAACCTACTGACAAAGAAAAGTCTATGTCATGCTATATTCACTGATAAATTCTACAAGAAATTTACAGAGGATATAATCCCAATATTCCTCAAACACTTCAATGAAATTGAAAAGGAAATAATCCTCCTATAATCATTTGTGGAAGCACGTATAGTATTGATATTCAAACCAGAGAATAATGCAACTAAGGAGGAGAAATACAGGCCAATCTGTGTCATGAATATAGATGCAATTATCCTCAATGAAATCCTCATGAGTAAAATACAGAAAATTGGTAAGAGGATGATGCATCATGACAAGGAAGGATTCATCCCACAGGTGCAAGGTTGGTTCAACATATGCAAATCTATCAATGAAATACATTATGCCAATAGAGCCAAATCCAAAAACCACATGATCATCTCAACTGATGCAGGAAAGGCTTTTGACAAAATCCAGTACTCATTCATGTTCAAACTCATACACAAAACTTGAATAGATGGCCTCTGCCTTAACCTGATAAAACTCATCTATGACAGCCGGGTGTGGTGGCTCACACCTGTAATCCCAGCACTCGTGAGGCTGAGGCAGGAGGATTGGTGCGAGTTCAAGACCAGCCTGGGCTACAAAAGTGAGCTCAAGGCCAGCCTGAACTGTATTGTGAGACCCTGTCTCAAAAAGACAAGAAAAAAAAAAAAAAGCCATCTATGACATAATCATCTCAACTGATGCAGGAAAGGCTTTTGACAAAATCCAGGACTCATTCATGTTCACTCATACACAAAAATGGAATAGATGGCCTCTACCTTAACCTGATAAAACCCATCTATGACAGCTGGGTGTGGTGGCTCACACCTGTAATCCCAGCACTCGTGAGGCTGAGGCAGGAGGATTGGTGCGAGTTCAAGACCAGCCTGGGCTACAAAAGTGAGCTCAAGTCCAGCCTGAACTGCATAGTGAGACTCTGTCTCAAAAAGACAAGAAAAAAAAAAGTCATCTATGACAATCCAGCGGCCAACATAATTCTAAATGGGTAAACCTGAAGTCGTTTACTCTCAAATCTGATATAAGACAAAGTTGTTTTCTATCATGATTGCTATTATATATGGTTCTGGAATCATTAGCTACAGCCATTGGACAAGAGAGAGAAATAAAAGCAATAAGAATAGGAAAAGAAGAAGTTAAACTATCATTATTCACAGATGATATGATACTCTACTTGGAAGAGCCAAAACATACTACACCAAGAAGCTATTTAAATTTCTTTTTTCAGAAAAAGGGATTGAACTCAGGCCCTCATACTTGCCAGGCAAGTGCTTATTGTACAGAGCTATCTCCCCAGCCCCTACCTACTTGAATTAATATGTAATTTCAGTAGCATAACAGGGTACAAATCAATATCCAGAAGCCAATACCATTCCTCTACACAGATAACAAACATACTGAGAAGACATTAATATTCTTTCATTAACAACATGGAGAATGAAATACTTAGGAATTAATCTAATTAAAGAAGAAAAACATCTAATCAGTGACAACTATGTTACTCTGAGAAAAGAGATCATAGATGATTTCAGAAGATAGAAAGATATTCCGTGTATATGGATAAGAACCAACATTGTGAACGTGGCCAAACTCCCAGAATTGTTATACAGATTTAATGCAATCTAATCAAAATACCTCACAGACCTAGAGAAATCATTGCTAAAATTTATTTGAAACCAGAAAAATAATAGAATATCAAAGGCAATTCAGTGCAAAAAACACAAGCAGGAGGCATTACAATTCCTGACTTAAAACCATATTACGAAGCTACTGTGATAAAATCAGCATGGCATTGGCAAAAATAGAGCTGAGGATCAATGCAATAGATTAGAAGATGTAGAAGAAACTACAAACACACTCAGTCACTTTATCTTAGACAAAAGGGTCAAAAATGTGTACTGGAAGAAAGAGAGCCTATTTATCAAATGGCGTGGGAAAAACTGGACCTCTACATGCTGGAATCTAAAACTTGACCCAGGTATATCACCATGCACTAAACTAAAGTCAAAATGGATTAAAGATTTAAAATTAAAACAAAAATCCTACAAGTCCTGGAAGAGAAATTAGGAGACAATCTTGAAGACATTGGGGTAGGCAAGTAGTTCATGGACAAAAATCAAAATGCCTGTGAAATACCTGAAAGAATTAACAACTGGGAGCTCCCGTTGCTGAGAAGTTTTGGAATATCAAAAGAAATAACCAACACAGTGAAAAGAGAGCCCACAGATTTAGAAAAAATATTAACTAACAAGTACTTAGGCAAAAGTTTTCTATCTAGAATTTATAAAGAACTAAAGAGCATTAGGGCACCAAAATTTAAAGACCCAATTCAGTAATGGGCATCTGAAATGAACACACACTTCTCAAAGGAAGAAATGTTAGAAGCTTATAAAAATAAAAAGAAATGCTCCACATCACTAGTCATTCATGAAATGCAAATTAAAACAGCACTTCGATACCTTCTCATCCCAGAAAGAATGGCTACCATGAAGAAATCAACCAACAACAAATGTTGGAGAGGTCATGGGGAAAAATAACACTTTTCCACTGCTGGTCGAAATGCAGACTGGTACAACCATCATGTAAATCAGTTTGGAGACTCCTTAAAAAACTGGGACTGGAAATCCCATTCAATGTAGCTATCCCCCTACTGGGAATTTTCTGAGAACTGAAAACATACCATAGTGATATTTGTTCACCTACCTTTATAACAGCAAAATTTGTATTAGCCAAATCTTAGAAACAACCAAAATGCCCATCACCCGAAGAATAGTTGAAAATGATGTGATGGAATGAATATTACTCAGCTATAAAGAATGACAAGCTCAAAGCCTTCATATGTAAGTGGACATATCTTGAACATATACTCATCAGTCAAACAAACCAGACCCACATGTGTAAATATTCAATAGTCTCCCTAATATAAGAACTCAAATAAATAAAAATGGAAAGGTATAATATAGTTAAACAGAAAGGGAGTATGTAAGGGTTAAACAATGACAAGAGAACTTAGAAAGAAACTTGGAAACATGATAGGGACAAAGCCATGTACTTATTCATAAAAGATGGTTAAGACATTAGTCTTAAAATTCTCTAACAAGTTTCTAGAACTAGCAGGCAATTGGTAGAATTTATACCTGATTAAATATATATACTGATATTTTTTGAACCACATAAATACCCTGAGGATAGCAATGTGTAATAATAAAACCATGCTTGGAATGCCTATCAGTATGGTCTTCTAATTATGCACTACTTCTAATGTCGTAATGATTATTGCTATATTCTCTCAAGTAAATGCTTGCTTAAAAATAGAGAAAGAAAGCAAGAAAGTAAGAAAGCAAGAAAGCAAGCAAGCAAGCAAGAAAGAAAGAAAGAAAAAAGCTAATAGAATATGAGACTAGGAAAGCTTGTCATGGAAGTGTGATGCTACAATTTTTTAAATGGTTAAGTTCAAAAGATTCTGTGTAACAATGTGTATTCGTTCTTGTTTTACATTCTATAGGAGCTTTACGGTTAAGAAATCAACAACTGATGGAAAATACCTGTTTTATGTTATATCTAAGGCATTTGAAATTCAGAAAAATAATGATGTTAAGCTCAAGGCCTAAGTTATATGGAATAATATCGTTGAGCTGCTCCTTTGGGTGGTTAACAATTTAAGCTGGCAGTCCAAACAATTAGAGAAAAAGAAGGGATACAAGTATAGCCAAAATTTTGGCTCTAGCCTTTCAAGGTCAGTGAGAACAAAGGATATGAAAGAACCTGTACTGTAACAGCACATAACTCAGGGGAGTCCCAAATTTCCTATTCAAGGAGTTTATGTGGCCACAGAGGAAAGTGATTGATGATGTACAGTGTGCTTAAAGAGAGTCGCCTAGAGAGAAAACATTTTTTCATGAGGCCACAGAGAGCAAAATGGTCAAGCATTGGCTGTGATTCTTCCAGATGGCTAACACTGACAAAAGTGTTGTAAATTGCAGGACATGGTTCCAGGGTAAACCCTTAAGGGACCTAACTAACCTTGTTAGATACAAAAGTTACATATTCTTTGTAACATAGGTCTTTCTTTATCTTTGTCTTAACCATCTAGGAGAAAAGTCTAACCTTAACATATAAAAAGGAAAGCCATATTAATATTCTGAGTTTTAAAAGGCTGAAGTCAACAGCCCCTGATAATGCCAGATGAGCTGATAATCCACTACTATTATGGACTATTTCACTAAACATACAGCTACTTTCTCTTTGTGCAATGAAAATACCTGTACTCTTGAGAGTTAGACAAGAAATCATGTTTGCATCTTATACTCTAAACAACTACGATGAAAACATCATGCAATGTATTCATGATTGTAAAAATAATTTTAAAAAATAAATTTAAAAATAACCCTTTTGATTGTCATGTTCAGAGTCATCAAGAAAAAAATTGGACTCATTAGCTATCTTTACACAAATCTCAAAATGTCATTATCAGAAGAACATGGCCTGAAAACAGGATTTTCTTAAAATTCTTACTACTAATGTGATGTCAGGAATGTCTTGTTGCTAAGGTAATAATGAAAAACACTCATATAGGTTATGGGAATACAGGTGTAACACTGAAAGAAGTCAATTTTTCAAATGATTTTCTGTTTTGTTAAATATTCTTTATTACAGATTTAAGGATTGGCAAGATCAGTAAAGATTTATAGGCTTTTATCACCGAGTAAAAGGTTTTCTCTCTTTTTCTCTCTCTCTCTCTCTCTTTCTTTCTTTCTTTCTTTCTTTCTGTCTTTCTTTCTCTTTCTCTTTGTATACTAAGTTTTCCATTTATATGTAACATCTAGTAAAGTCTAATCAGAAAGCTAAATCATACAGCCAAACTCAATCTTGTATTTTATATATCACATAAGATACATAAAAGAAATATATTCTTAAATAATTTGATACAAATGAGGTAAAATACATCTATTCTTGCGCCATTCAAGGAAAGTGACTGAAGCTGGGACAAAGAACCCTGAATACACTATTGCTTAAATCGCCTACACCGGCTGTGTGAACCGTCACAATCAGCGTACAAGTCACCTGGAAATACTTATGTGGCAAGGACAGGGTCTTTCTATCTAACATCTCTAAGAGATATTAGAGTTTCATCTTGTAAGAAACATTGTAACTAAATGAAGAATCCCGTTTTCCTGAGAGTAAAATATTACAGGATAAAACTCATTGTGAACAGGGCATCTGTGAATGGAATGCTTCCTATGTGCACCCTTGATATGAAGAAGAAACTACTTTGTAACTTGTTTCTATTTCTCTTGAAATGTGTTTGTGATTTCTTCCTGACCATGCAGTAACCCTTAGGACCTTGTTATCACTATCACCTGGGACTACTATTAACTGATGTGAATGCCATCTGGCTAGTACATGTTATGTATTCTTTGGAGAAAAAAAATCATTTCCCAGGCGGACAATACACAAAACCATTTAGATAAATATAGGAGAAATTGTGATACTAGAGAATTATAACCATCGCAGTATTCAGAGTATGAATGACATTAGCACTAAAGGTATTGCATATTGTTTACTAGCAATAAATAAGGGCTGTTCTGGTTCTAACAGAGCTGCAGATCAGGAAGTATAACACTACTGAAGATAACCACTGAGAATCTGTTTGTAAGTAAGTCTTTCTATTACTTCTGTCTGTTTCTATCAGTCAGTACAAAGGCAATAAAACAGAACAGGAAAGTAGATGCTATAACTCAATAAATAGGGAAGTATACATGAGAAGTTGAAGTCTTAGATGCCAATAAATGGAAAAAGTCAGAAATAAAAATCATAGGAACAAAATTTTTAAATTGATGTGCTATTTCAAATGTATTACTAAAATTTAGTGATACAATGAATACTCTGAGGGCTTGAGATGACTTTTTGTGACAGAGATGAATTTTCTCATTCATTGAAGTCTATTTCTAAGGAAAGGATCACATATTGGTTGACGAGGGTTAAAATTATGGTTACACCAGCTACGTTTCATTTACTATGAATAGTATTGTATGGTTTTAGAATTATAACCATCATACTGTTAGAAGTTAGACATGATCATAGCCATGCATAACTTGTCATTTTTGGCTAATTTCTACTTCACCTCTTAAAGTAATTCCTTGCTTCTTATTGTACCTTTTATAGTTTAGTTCTAGAATAGGTCCCAAGGTTTTCCTGTTGTGGAAGGAGACTGGTGCCTGGGGACACAAGAGCATCAGCGGCATTCCTCCACTGATGAGTTCAGTGCTGGTGGAGTTGGGGACCAGGATGGAAATGAGTCACCGAGGGCAGGGTCGGAGGGGTCTAGTTTGTCTTGGGCTCCTCTGTTCACTTTCTGCATCTACCCATAGAATGAAATTGTGAGGTAATATTAACCTCTGGTTCCTTAAGCTGTGGGCATTAGATTTTTTTTTTTTCTCAAGCAATGAGGAAGTGTGGAAGATAACACTGATCATTGATCCCTTTTCCTTGATTTCATAATTCCTAGTGTTTCTACTACAGGATGTGGCTTCTGGTTACATGTGCACAGTTCACCATCCATTGTTCTTCTCATTCCTCACTCTGGATTGATTATCAAGCATCTAGTGACCATAACTAACACAACGCTGTGGACACAGTGGATAATGTATTCAGAAAATAAATGCTAGTGGAACTCACTGATGTTACATGCTGTGGTGGTTTGTCAACGGATGATCAAATTGTTACACACACCTGAATTGAACTATCATGATGCAGAGTTGAGAGGTCCACTTGAGGATGATTGCCAACAGTATAAGAGCCTGAACTGGAGAAGAAGTTGTCCAGAGTCTGTTAGGGAAGCTGTCTGGAGAAGCTGTTAAATCTGTTGGAGGATACCGGTTCTCTTGGGCATTTTTGCTGAAGGTCTTGTCATGCTGGCTTTCTTTGTGAACATGGCTGTTCTAGTTGGAGGAGGATCTCAGGACCTCACTGTCATTGAGAAAGTGAATAGTACACTTTCGGAGAGCTCTGGCTCTTGCCTTGAGCATGGCTTCCTGGCTTCAGATGGGAACACAGTGTACAGCTCAATCTCTTGGAGAAGCTTGTCACATTGAGTTTCCTGATGGGAACTCAGCTTTCTTCATTGCTGGAGAAGCTCAGGACCACATTTTTGCTGAGCATGGCTCTGGTACTTTTCACAGAAACTCTGATTCGTATTTGGAGCACTGCTTTCTGGTTCCAGTTCAGATCGCTCAGCATGCAAGTACAGATTCTTCAGGCCCCTGGCATAGATTTTCTAGCTTCCAATACCGACCTTTGAACTTCCTGAGTGCAGATCCATGAAAAGTCCTGCATGAGACATTATCATGGACTTTCAACCTCCTGTTGGATTTGTGGGTAACAGTGTTAGGGCTCTAGTTCTTCAGTTTGACTTATGCACATTATTGTAGGATCCAGAGGATCCAGGCCCTCAGCTTCTCTCTCTCTCTCTCTCTCTCTCTCTCTCTCTCTCTCTCTCTCTCTCTCTCTCTCTCTCAGTAGTCACAGTGATTGAACTCAGGATCTTGTGCTTGCCAGGTAAGTGCTTACTCCACTGAGCTATCTCCCCAACCATCCTTACCTTTTTCTATATGAATCTTTGGGTGATTCATTAGAAGCTATCCTATAAAATATATTTTCTATGTTGCATTGTTCCCCTTGTAAAACCCCAAACTATGATATAGTCTTTTAGTACTTAGATTCTTTATGTCCTTTTGATAAGGACAGTCTTTTTATTAAGTCTCCTGTTGTCTCAACTGTCTTTATGGAGAGACAACTGTCATTAACTCTAAAGAGCAAGTTTTTTTTGGATCTGGGAAGACCATGGATTCTGGCTATGTTCCAGATGGTAATGGTGGCTCACATCTGTAATTGCAATTCTTGGGAAGCTGTAAACAAACAGATCACTATGAGTCTGATCTACTAGTGAGATCCTAAACGTCCTATAGACCCTTCCCTAAAAAGGAGAACAAAACAAAACAAATCAAAACAAAACAGAACAAAAAGCAGAAAAGTAGCTGTTCACAAGAGGTGAGGACATAAATTGTGTTTTGCGGAGAGTTTACTACCTTGTCTCCCAAACCCAGCACCAACAACTCTTCTGGGTTAGTGTACAGTGAATACTAAGATATTTTTTTGTAGATCTCTATAATAATGAAAATCATTGCAATATTAGAAGTGAGGCATTAGAAATTGAGCTAATTTATTGAAATTAGGAATGATTGTGAAAGAAGGAAAAACAAAGCAAAGTAATATAGAATAAAACAGAATAGGAAGGACATGACTTTACTCTTTTAATCTCTGCGAGAGTGGAGACAGTCCATGTAGATCCTCCCTCCCTAAATTCCTAAGTCTTGTTGAATTTTTCATAGTGTGTTCCAGTTATCTAATTTTCTAGTTACCTTTCATTTTGGCTTTACCCCCATCCTTTTGTATCTTATCCTTAGCCATGAACAGATAATAAAACCTTAGACCTATTTTCTTATCAAATATTACACACACATCAATTTTCAATTAGATGGGAAAGGCATTTGCCTCTTTCTGTTGCCTGCCCAGGTGAGGCTGAATAGAAAGAGGGAGCTGTAGTCGTAAAATGCACAGAAAATGCTAGAAAGTTTGATTCAAGGTTAGTGTCCTGGTTGAAAACGCACTCTACCTTGAAGACTGCAGAACTATAAGTGGAGGACAGGCTAGACTTTCAGACCATACAGATTCCCAGCTTTCCCAAACAGAAAAACCACACTTTTTGGCACTTCCATAAGTATAATTTGCTTGAATATTAATTGTCAGCAATTTTCTTAAAGAACTACTTTTTTGTTTTGCTTTTTTTTTTCGTTTCCAGTCCATATCTAGTTGAATTTTGGTAGCTCCATGCAAAATTAATTTATTTATTTTAAATGTATTTAGGGCAAGGTCTATAGCGTCTCATTACACAGATCAGACTCCTAGTGATTCTCCTGTTTTCAGCCTCCCAAGTGCTATGATTACAGGCACACACCACCAAACTCAATCTCAATCACCTACTGAGCACATGAGGGTGGCAGCGCCTGCATGGTAGGCCAAGGACTGATCCATGGCCACTGCATCTGCCTAAGCCAGTGCATTAATCCACCGAGCTATATGGCCAGCCCACAAAATATATTTACAACGTGGCTAATCTATAAAAAAAAAATCAGTGCCAAATTTATTTCTTCTTGTCTACACATTATTCTACCCATTTAAAAATGTATATTAATCCATGTCTGTATATAGATCTTTACTGGTGACATAATGGTATAACAGTACCTCATAAGGTATACTGTAGGTCTTTGTCTAACTACAAGCTTATTTTAATGTTTCACACTAAAATAAGAACAAAAAGAGCAAAGATTTATTTTGCAGAAAGTCAACCAATTAATTAATATCTTCAAATTACCAATATTAACATATTTGCACACCTTTATTCTTGTTTCATTTCTTCATTTTTGAGGAATTAAATTTAGTGTTCTCCCAATACATTATACTGTCATGTACATGTGTGTATATGAGTGTGTTCATGTATAGAAAGATATTTATAATAAGGAATTAAGCCCTGAAGTTATGACAGTAAATTATAACACAGATAGGAAGAGCTGACTTACTTAAGACAAGTTATAGTTCACTCTGAAGTCCTGGGAAATAGAGTAGGAGATAATTAAGTTCAAGTTTGTAGTCGGAATGAGTGATCCAGTTCAGAAGCAATCAGAAGTCATGTGTCCTCCCTGGCTTCAAGAAAGGCCAGTCCTTGTTCTGCTCAGGCCTCCATCTGCCCAGATGAGCCACCCTCCCCTGTGGACTCTCCTTTCCCAGTCTGCTCTCTTGAGTGTTAATCTCATCCAAAACACCCTCATAGAAACATATAGCACGTTGGACTAAGTTGGGACAGTGTGCAGCCTATAAAATTTGACAGTTAAAGTGAATTGCCCCAGTATATTTTTAAATACCTATGTGCGATGGGATAGAAATAATAAAAGGTCAGATAAGTTGACTCTTCATCAAAGATACTTTAAGTAGCAATAGAATAACATGCAGTTACGTAACGCAAATTAGCTACGGTAAATAAGCATAAGAGCTGATTTACAAAGTACAAAAAATTTAATTTTTAAGGAGGTATTTTTACCTCCTTTTTATTTTATAGAAAAGGTCAAAGAAAATTTCAGAAAGAGATAATACAAAAATAACAATCATTAATGTGTTATATATTATTATCTTTAAAGTAGTTACTCAGAATGCAAAATATTGGCCAAATTTCTCCACCTAGTATTGACAAATCCTTCCTTTCCTATGAACTAACAGACATGAATAGTGTAACTAACTTGCATTTTTAAAATCTTTTCCTTTCTCCTTTCTGCCATCCTAGTCTTTTTTTGGTTTTAAGCAATTTATTTCCATTTCAAATATCCTGCTGTAGATATTAGATCTTATTTACTCATTCAGCTTCTCACACTTGGGACACAATGTGATGTATACTGATGTGACTTGATTTATTTCACTTATGAATCCAATCTTGACTTACATCCACTTCAGTAGAAGTCTCAAGTTTGTCTTTCTTTTGCCAGGAATATAGCTCAACTCCAGAAGTACCTGCCTGGCAAGAACAAGGTTCTGAGTTTCATTCCTGGTATCTCAAAAAATTAGAAAATAAAAATAAAATAAAATTTATCCTTCCTTATGGCTGAATTGTACTCCACTATATGCAAAGACCCCACCTATTTCATCCATTCATCAGTTGACAGGCATTTGCATTCTTCCAGGATTTAACTGGCACAAATTGTGCTACTATAAATATTGGGGCACATATATCGCTGGGGTGTGCTGCTCTTAATTCTTGCAAAATCCTCAAACGAAGAATCACTAGCTCCAATGGGACCTCTAATCCCAACATTTTGAGGAATCTCCATATCAATTTCTACAGTAGTTGTACCGGTCAGCGCTCCCACCAATGGTGGAGGAGCATTCCTTATTTCTCTGCAGTCGTTTCAGCATTTATTATTGGTTTATTTCTTAATGAAAGCAAAATGTTTCCTAATGTAAAAGCTTTCCATGGATTAAGAAACTTAAGACCCCAACATGAAGTGATCTACTTAGGACAGTTACCAGATGGTGGGTTCCAGAGCATATGTCTCAGTGCCCGGTGTTCCCAACACAAGATTGGGCAGAACTTCACAAGTTTGCTTTCATATAGTTCAACTCAGTCCCAAAATTTAACTATGGCAAATTGTGCTTCTATAAATTTGGGTGCATATATATCACTGTTTTATTGTTTTAAATTCTGGAATAATCCTCAGGAGGTGAGTGCTCAGCTGGGTTGAATGGGATCGCTAAGACTAGTTTTCTGAGAAATCTCTACATCAATTTCCAAAATAGTGTGGTGTTTTTATACAGTGGAGTATTACTTAGGTATAAAAAAGTTAACTTGAGGCTTTTACAGGCAAAGAGATACAACTGGAGGTCATATTCACAAGTGAAATAAACCATACCCACATGTGGAAATAACATATTGTCTACCTAGTATGAGAACCTGAAAGAGTAAGTAAAATCTGAAAGGTACAATAGGTACTGTGGAAGGAAAAGAAACTGTTCAAAGGGAAGACACAACTGGGGTGAGGGAAAGCAGGAATAAAGAAAGAAGGGGATATATTAATCTCTCTCTCATAAAATAAAATAAAAAATTACATGCTATTTGCGTGTTAACCTCCTACAATTAGAACTGAAAAGTTTTCCCAAGTTCTCATGTATGTAGAAACTAAAGGACGCACTGTACTCATCAATGCATTCACTGCATTAAGACATGAGGCTTTGGTCCCTGTTTGAAGAGTCAACTGCTGGACTCACAACCTAGAAAGGTGGATCTCCATGCTTGGTTTCATCCTTTGCTCCTTGCTCCCTGCTTCCCTGCACCCTTTTGCTTTAGTGCCTGCTCACTATGGAATAGCATTTCTGATACTAGAGCCAAGATGTATCTGCTATTGCTGGACATGTTGAGTGTTGCACCTCGGTGACCAGGAAAATGACAAAGACAAATCAGAAGAAGTAATCAAAAATGTCTTTCCGCAAAACCCAACATCCAGATGGATTTTAAGCATTGTATCAGTTATTCAGAGAAAAGTGTTTTTTTTGTGTATGCAATAAGCGTCTGAATGTGTTGCTAATTTTATCTATCATATCTTACAAGGAAACAATAAGGTGACTCATTCTTCTAATGGAGAGATTAAAATTAGTGGAAATTAATGGGGCTGGGAAAATAGCTCAGTAGAATAAACACTTGCCTGGCAAGCATAAGGTCATGTGTTCAATCCCCAGTACTGAAATAAATAAATAAATAAATAAATAAATAAATATTAAATTAATGAAAATTAGATATCACACAAGAATTGATCAGATATTAAATAGCAAAATAAGGATGTATATCCTGATCAACCTATCACAGCTATGCTTCTTGTCTTATGGAAGAGAAAATGTGAGCACATAAAAAAAAGAAATGGAAAATGACTGAGTGTTCCAAGCAGAGAGAAAAGAGAGGTAAAGATACAGAGCAGAGAGAGTTCATATATTTTTCTAACATTTTGCTTTCAGCTATTTATGAAATAATTTTTTATAAAAATAAAGTTAACATAAAAGTTTAAATGACAAACCTCTTGAATGCTTTTCAGATAGTCTACAATACACATATTCTGATGGGGTTGCGTAAAGTATTATTACCTGCTGATAATCAGCTTTTCATGATTAGTGGGAGATAGGTGAATAACACTGAAATAGTTTTCTCACTACATGAGAAAGAACAAAAGGACAGTTCATATCTTGTATTAGGCCTGCTGTTGTCCCAGTGATATATAATTTTATCAACAGGAATGAGGATGAGAAAAAGTGGCTGTCCTCTATGCCTGGCTGGTTTAACACTGGGAAGAGCTGATGTTTTATCACCACTGTAAGGAGATGTCATTATCTAGGTATATGGGAATTATTCAGGTAAACTTTAGCCTAGGTAAGGCCAGGAGGCTTGTGCATCCTATAAATCAAGGAATAAGTCCTTACCATTCCTTTAGCTTCTGGAGTGTGTCCCTTCACTGAAGGAAAAAAAAAAATCAAAAGCAATATACTTAGGTTAAATGAAAGGGGACAGCTGACAGATGATATGGATTGAAGCCTCACCACAAATTTTATCTTGATTTATTCAATAATGCTTTTACTTCCCATGTGTATTTATTGACAGTTATATGCATCTATTGCTTTCGTTATCATTAAAGCATTGAATACGTTAAGAAACTGATCTCAGACCAGCAAGGTTGAGCAAATGGTCCATTTAAGAAAAAATACAATTTTAAAACATAAGCCTTAGACCACCCACTCAGGCCACCTTCTGTGTCTGTTAGAAGCTTTTCTTTCTATCAATATATTCTTCCACCTCTTAACATCTGTTCTTCTTAGAATCCATTGTTTGGCTATAAAAAAACTGAATCTCAGCATATCAGATATCTACTTATAAATTATAGTTCCTTTCTATTATGTGGAGGTCCTATATCATCACTACATAACTTATGATGAAAATAGAATATTTATAGAGAATTCATGCCAAGATTACTCATAGATACCAAGACCTGTTTATGTCCCTCACACAAAATGACACAAGATGTGCATATACCTGACCAAGCTAGAACATCTAACACATCTGCCAGCCATGTTCCAATGCTGTATCTTTGTGGGTGAAGGATAGAGTGGTCTACATACATGGATCAAAAATTAAATCAAATCAATTGGTCCAAGCCTTTGGTATTTTTGTCTCACTGAGCCCTGAAGGCAAGAGGAACATACCCAGGAAACTATTCCCCTGAAAGCACAGGGGTCTGGGTGGATTCCAGTGGAGACTGGTTCAAATTTGAGTGTCAAATAAACGAGAAGGTGGGTGTATATAGCTAATATTTCTCAACATTAGCAACTGATAAAAGGAGTGTAACCCTTTACTAAAGGGCATGGTACCTGAATAGGCCTCTTCTAGTATAATTGCTTTGTTAAGAGGCAGGCATTTCCAGGTGGGTTCTACAAATCAAAGAAGAAAGGGGCAGAAATATATTTTGTCCCCAACAAAGATATTAGCATTTTTTAAAAGACTCTAATTTGAAAATATGGATGACAAAGGAATATATTTTGCTTTTATTTTCATAAGAACAATAGTCATTATTATTCTCATAAAAATTAGACTAGAAATATATTATCAAGGTAATGAGGAAATTATAGTCACTGTAAAATTTTTGTTTGCTGAAATAATAAACTATCTCTTTGAGTATTTGTTTAAAATTGTTGTTGAAATATGATCTAATACCTCCTTTTGTTTATGTATAAATGCATTATTTTTATGCTCCATTCTGTAAACCAAGACTTCACATTTCTTTGTATGATGGCATAAATAAACTATGAATTATAATTAATGGAAGATGAAAATTTGTAATAAAATGAACTTATAAATATTCTGCTATCTATTAAACAGCAATTGATATATATTTTAGCATGTATAGAGATATATACCTGTCATTTCTTTCAACTCTATCATATGTGATATCAATGGGGACTTTATTCTTAAACACAAATCAGAGTCAGAAATAGACAAGAACAGGAACCTTCAAAAATCTTTACTGAGAAAGTAAACTTATACTAGTGTTCTAACACTTCTAATCTTTGCCATTATTTATTCATTTATTTTGTCTTTTTTTGAGACAGGGTCTCACTATGCAGTTTAGGCTGGCCTTGAGCTCACTTTTGTAGTCCAGGTTGGTCTCGAACTCGCACCAATCCTCCTGCCTCAGCCGCCCGAGTGCTGGGATTACAGGCATGAGCCACCATGCCCAGCTTTAATCTTTGCCTTTAATCTTTTTTTTTTTTTTTTTTTTTTGATACTAGGTTTTGGAGATCGAATTTGAGACCTTGCATTTGCCAGGCAGGTGCTTATGCTACTGATGTATTTCCTTGGCCCTTTGTCTTCAACCTCAATGCTCCAAAAGATTTCAAAAATAAGAGTTAGAAGAGGCATATCTTCACATATTCCTTTAGCATATTTCCTATATTGTAACTGTGTTTCTTTTTACCTGGTAACTGAATCATTTCAGATATTTTAAACTTAGACTCCTTTCTTGGTTCAGTGAAAAATTTTAAGTATGTATTTTGTGCCTGTATCAGAATTTATTAATTTGGTTTTATTAACCAAATAAATTTTCATTGTGTCTCAAGCCATGGATATGCATGCATGTACCTTCCATCTCTGATTCAAAAATCTAACAATTAAAGGATCAAAACAGTGCCTTTGTAAGCCTTTAAAAACCTAGCTCCTATCCCTACCTTTTAATCTGCTTTGTTGTATATCATAAATGTATCAGTCAGTGTTACTTAAATTGGAATGGTATACATTTAAATAATTCATAAATTTCTCTTAGCAATTAGGTAATAAATTTCAATTATTCTTACTAATTCATAGTCATTTGTTATAATTGAGTTTAGCCTACACATATATTTTGTGGTAACTGTGATAAGGAGAAAATATCTCCGTATTCCTAAAACAGATATGAAGATACTAACCACAGTTAATGATATAAGCAAAAAAGACGTTGTGAGGGCTAGCCAAATAGCTCAGCAGACTAAAGCACCTGAAACCAGGGACAGGGTCTGGGGGTTCAATCTCCAGGCCTGCTGTGCCAGCCCCACCTCAGGAGTGCAATAAGGTGGCAATTGAAACTGGGCATGTTGGCACATGCCTGTAATCCCAGCTGTTGGGAGGCTGTAAACAGGCGATTACTAGGAGTCTGATCTATGAGTGAAACTCTGAACACCCTGGAGACCATTCCCTAAAATACAAAAGAAAATAAAATTGTGTATATGACTCCCTTACAGAGGCAACTACAACAATCTATCTATAAATATTAATATAATAGGAGTAACCACCACATGGCTGACAGCAGTCGAAAAAGTAATTATAAATATTATATATCAATAGCTCATGTTGTATTAATAGTTGAATTCTTTTGAATCTCTGACAAGAGACTATTGTTATTTCTGTTTCATACATAAAAATAATTATATAAAAAAAGCAGAAGTTTTAAAGTATTGGGCAGAGCAAATAGTTCAGCAGATTAAAGTGCCTGCAAGCAGGCACAGGGACTGGGGGTTCGATCATCGATCATCACCAGGCCTACAGTGCCTGCCCTGCCCTTGAGGGGCACCCTGAGATGGTGACTGAGACTGGGTGTGGTAATCCCAGCTCTTGGGAAGCTGTAAACAGGTGGATCCCTATGAGTCCAATCTAGTTGTGAGATCCTGAGCACCCTGTAGACCCTTCCCTTAAAAAAAAAAAAAAAAAGAAAGAAAGAAAGAAGTTTTAAAGTATTCTCCTGTCCTGTCAATTCTCATGCTTCCACTAAGAATACATGTATTGTTGCAGTAATACATCGCTTAGAAAAGAAACTGGGGAGCAGGGAGGAGAAAGATGGATTTCTCTGAAAAGTCAGAAACAATCCAAGTTCAAGGGTCAACTGCAAAAATTCTATTAATTCAGAAGAAACTGAAAATGCATAAAAAACTTTGAAAAATAGTCATAGCAAGTCCTCTAACTCCCATCTCATCTCCAAAGGTCGGCATGGAGGTGCATAAGGAAAATGACACGGGCCATAGAGTAAAACTTGCACTTACACTTTGTACATGTGAATAACAGCATATTAACCGCACTCTTCTGGACTCACTGGGTATTGTATTAAGAATTTGTAAGTACAGTACAGTCATACTTTCATTGTACTTCAATATAATCTTACACCAAAAACTTCACAATAAATGTAATAGCTGATTTTTTTCTTACTTTAAATCAAATCAATCTTATTGAAAACCCTAAAATTTCTGATTCCTCTACAAAGGAATTTTGTGTTCCAGTTAGTTTTTAATCCCCCTTTTTAAATCACCTCCTCTTTAATTTCTTTTATTTCCAAATTCTTTGCCAAGATAAAAACAAAAGCAACCAACCAAACAACAAAAAAATAAACTTCACCCTTCTCAGCTTAGGAAGTTTGCTATGCTCCTTTCTGATTTGACAAGGGAAGATAAACTGGTGGGCTGCTAATCACTAAAGTCTGAGCACTATTTCAACATGATTGAAAAAAAACAAAAAACAGCAACAACAACAACAACAGAAAAAAAACCTTAATTGCCTAAGGGAAAATAATTAGAATTCTCCTGAAAAATTGACGAATTTGACAAAACAGGTCTGCATACCCTCCTGACATCACTGTCTGCAGCAGAGCAGCGCTGTACCCTGAAACAGAGACTTACTGGGACTTGCAGCTTTCACTCTGCCTAACCAGGATGGCTAATGTCTCCCAGGGAACTAAAGCAGTGGTCTAAACCACTTACCGTCATGTTTGTACTGCTGTCTTCTGTGTGCGAAATCATTATTTCTCCTCAGCTCTGCCACTACTGATTGTGACGTGCTTCATTTCCTTTCAGGCTGCTTTAAGGCTGCACAGGCTTTTTTATGACTGCAGACTCTTGATCTGCTCTTGTGGTCATTGTATGTGTTTGTTTCTGTTTTTCTGAGAGCAATTCTTTTAGAAAACCTGCAGTTCTGAATACTTTCTCGTGAGGTCTGAATCTCCTCTCAGACTTGCCAAATTTATGTCTCAGAAATGTCTTCCTCAATGGCTTCTAGTACAGCCTCTCAGAAGGAAATCAAGATGGTGGCTCTGCAGGACCTCTGCAGGACGGGATGGGAGGAGCCCGGCTGCAGGGGCACTAATTAGCCAGCACAACTGCCCTGTGCCTATTGACCAAATTCTGAAGCTTTTGTTCTACTCTTTTACCCGTGCTAAAAGCTCTCATCTTTTCTTTGCACAAGTTTGAATTTGCTCTTTTGCCCCCATTTCAGCAGCCTTGATCTCTATCATGTTAGTCTTCAGTATATTTTTTTTTTGGCCTATTTGAGTTTCTCTCCTGTAAGTTTTTGACATTGTCAAACTAAGAAAAAAATAAACATGGACCATAACTCTAAATATTTTAAGAAAGATGGAAGAAAGAATACTCTTTAATAAAAATAAGGACTACTCCAAGATAGGCACATATGCAAACCTATGGAATCTGTATGGAAAAGTTTAAACCCAGACCCTTTTGATCATTTAGGAGGCTTCTGCAGCACTCTCTGTTTTTGTCAGTGCAGGAATTGTGACCCCTGGTTTATACTTTTACAAAAGCCAGAAGGAGGTTATTTTAAAGTATCTACTACTTTAGGCCCTGAAAGGCCCCTGAGGCAATGAAGCACAAAGGCCTTCTTAGAAAAAAAAGGAAAAATGCAGACCATAAAACCCAGAGAAGTTTCACTCCCTCTGATGGTTCTTCAGCAGAGGAAACAAAATACAAGTGAATTTCCCAACAAATTATCCCTCCACAAAATATTAGTGAAGTGCGGTATTTCTGTTCATCTTTTCCATGCATGTGCATATTTGTGAATAATTTATCAAGAGAGATTCATTAGCAGCTTTCTTTCTGTTTTATAGCCTTTAATAAAGTTAGGGGACTTTGCTTTCTAGTTTGATCTGTAGGACTTAAATTACAATAAGGTTACTTTTGTGTGTGAAAGTCAATTTGAAATATATTTAAATGTACTGAGATTCTTGGATGAAAGGGACTAGACAAATAGTGATTCATGAAACAGTAGTCAGCACTTGAATTTCTTCTGTTATTGTTCAAGTGCCTTTTGTCTTTATTGTTACTCTCTCTGGAATTCTGCACAGCATTTTCCACAAGTCTGTTCTGTGTGTCACCATAAGTTATATTTACTACTGCTAACGGTGAACTGCTGAAAGAGTAATAAATCACATACGCATTCTTTAATTTATCCTTTCTTTCTTTTTTTTTTTTTTTTTTTTTTTTTTTTTTTTTTTTTTTTTTTTTTTTTTTTTTTTTTTTTTTTTTTTTTTTTTTTTTGTGGTACCAAGTATTGAACTCAGGATCCTGTGCTTGCCAGGCAAGAACTTATTCCACTGAGATAGCTCCCCAGACCTAATTTATGATATTTTTTTACTCAGCATGATTTTTAAAATGTTATTTATTTATTTTATTTATTGTTTCAGAACCTTTGTTTGGTTATTCACTCATTTTTATGGCTGGCTCAGCCCACCCTGAGGGCAGGGCCGGCGCAACATTTGGTGCTGGGGATCGAACTGCAGTCCCTGAAGCCACCCAAACTTTCCCAAGCAGGCGCTTTAGACCGCTGAGCCATCTCGCCAGGCCCCTCAGCATGATTTTACTCAATGAGTTTCCAGCAGGTGGAATTTTCACTAATGCTTCTAATTCAAAACTGGTCAAATTGATCTCCATATAAAAGTCTATCATTTCTAAGAATCACATGTTAATTACAGGTACCTGCCTGCCATTTGTTTTTGTAAAACAAATACCCAAGTCTGTCTTCTTCTTTTATTTGTGGGGTGGTAGTGGTGCTGGGGATCAAACTCAGGGTTTTGTGCCACGTGAAACAAGAACTCTGCCACTGATCTTCATTACTCCTTTGCTCTCCTCATTTCTAGAAGAATATTTAAGAGGCCAAGACACCACGTAAGCTCTTCACTGAAGTTCTTTTTGAAAGCTCAGCCATCCTTCCATAACCTTTAAGTCTTCAAACTGAAGAAATGAAAACCACTTGAAAATCAATACATTATCACTGAGACATGCAAAACTTCAGAAAATACTTTGTTATCCATGATCACACTATTAAGCAGTGCCTAGACATCATTGTTTATTCTTTAGATGCATAAACAAACCAGGATTCATATACACATAAAATATAAACAACTTGATTTTAAGTGAAGATTTTCTACTTTTATTGTGCAGGTTTTGAACTCAAAAACTCCATTCAATTTGGGTGACTACTCGTTATCTTTCTTTGCTGTTGGCTGCTATAATAAAATACCAAGCATTAATTAACTTACAAAAATAAAATTTGCTTTAACTTCTAGAGGCTAAAAGTCTAAAGATCAAGGAGCCCCATCTTCCAGAATATTCTAGTATGATGAAACATACTAGCAGAGCATTTGCACACATGCGAAACAGGAAGAAGGAAGTGTGAATGTCTTGCTGCAGAAGGGCCCACTCACTAAGAGCCACGCCCATAATTTCAGAGAGGCATTCATTCTCCTTAACGATCTAACCACCTTTAAAAGGGAACCCTAGTACTGCCACCATCACAATCAAATTCCAGAAAGAACACATTATATTTAAGCCATAACAATATCGTGTTTGCTCTAATCAGCTTAATGTATTTTCAAGTCCAAATACTGGTATTTTTTTCATTCTATTACTTTTTGCGAATTATCCCAGAGCATCAGACCAGAGATAAATTTGTAGCTATTGCACATTCTGCATCATAGGGATTTCATTACAACTTAATTTATTTATCATTTAATTTTAAATACAGGTAACTAGTCATCATTTTAAATCTTTAAGCTAATGTAGATAATGAATATTTATTCTTAACATTTCATGTTTATTCATTTTTTAAAGTCCAAAATTTCTACATATTACATAGTAATATATATATAGAGAGAGTATATATATGTATAGTATGTATATGTATATATATATATATATGTATATATAATTATAGCTAATTTCTGATTAGCTTTGATTTTTTAAATGTATTTGGTACAGGGTGTCACTGTGAGTTTGGACTCCTAGGAATCCTCCTATTTTCAGCCTCCTCAGCACTGAAATTACAGATGTAGACCTCCACACCCAGTCTCTGTGGCAGGCAGGCTCAGTGCACCCTGGGTGAGGAGGCATCACATGTGGTATGGGGGATCCAACCTAGGTTCTTGCGCTTGCCTAGACAGGTGCTGAGACTGCCGAGCTATCTCTGTGGCCCAGCTTTGGATGATTTAGTCATTTGAAGAAAGACTCTTTAGTAGTTTGCCTAAAATTTATTGCAAAATATTTCATAAGACATCATTAAAATGTGTATAAGTGCAAAATTCTAATAAACTCATGCATTTTATACTAATCTGATTTATAGTGTGTCAAAACTCCAAAATTAGTACAAAGTAAAGAAATTTCCTAGATTTCAATTCAAGGTCCATCAAATAAGGAATATAAAGACTGAGAGAAATGGAGGCACGTTCATATATGTATTATATTCTAATGCGTTGTCGCTACTATCAGAATGATAATTCAAACATTTATTCAAGATTTATTTCTAGCATGTCTCTATATACTTTCTTACATAAACATATCAAACATGGTAATTTTAAGATATTTCATGTATTTGTATTGCTAATAACATTGTTTTATATTGTTTAAAATAAATGAATTTTGATCTCTAAAGAAATTTGATAGATATGTGTTGCCACATTATATTTTTCTACATTTGTTCTTTCCCAATTTTACTTGAATAAATAGTGAGAGTAAGAAACAAAGAAAGATAACAGAGACACTGTGATTTGTAATTAATCACTATTAAAAAATAATAACATTCCCAACAAAAACTCAACACATAAATTCTCATTGTTTTCAAATCATCACATATTACAAATTTCCAAAAATCACATAATATAATGAAAGAACATTTTCAAGAAATGGTGGCAGTGTCTGCGGAATTAGACCTGGGGCATAAGAGCCTACCTAGCAAGCTCAAGGTCCTGAGTTCAATCCCTGTTACCACATGCCATGCTGACCCTGAAATCCCGGGCATGTAATGCCAGCCCTGGAACTGGGCATGGCGCTGCATGCCTGTAATCCCAATACTGAGGAGACTGAGACAGGAAGATCACTCCATCTGAACTGCACAGTGAGACCCTACATTGAAAGAATAAAAACGAAATACAAAAAACAGAATTTTTCACAAAAAAATATTAAAATAGGATGAAAAATATATAGTGCAATAAAAGTTGGTGCATGTCAAAATGGACAAATCAAATCAGAGAAGCAGAAATGCAACTAGGTAGAAAATTTGTGCTTGAATCCCAGTGACTAGTTGATAAAATTTTCTGCCCTATTTTCTCCCCTTTTTATATTACATGATGAAAGCATTATGAGTTAGCAGAGTGTGTTAGCTTTCCATCACCATAACATCAGATGGATAAGTGTGTATGGAGAAAAGATTTATTTTATATAACAGTTTTGGAAATTTCTATGCATGCTGGGTTGGTCTCATTGCTTTTGTGTCTTTGGTCAGGCAGAATATGATGACAATAGCACATGCAGAGCAAAAGTCATTCGCCTCCTGGATGAGGTAGAGAGAGACAGACCAGTGTCTCACCCTGGACACGTATGCCAGTCACAAAGGCCTCCCACTGGAGTGTATTTGAAAGGTTTCCAATACTTTCCAATAATGCCATGACCTGGGGACATTTTTAACTCAGGGGCTTTGTGCAACATTCTGTATCCAAAGTATAAGATGTAATCACAGGATAAAGGTTATTTTAACTTGACATTGATATAATTGATTTCATAGTCACTTCCTTGCACCCTTGGAATTTAGGAACAAATCTACACTTCATCTTTCTTTGTGCGCCTTAAACTCATACCCACGTCTAAGTATTCTGAAGACTTGTTTTGTCTTGTATTGTTTGTCTTTTACTTTTTCTTTGCACTGATTCTCAGCTGAGGTTTAACAATAAATAGAAATTGAGAACAAGACAGCTTTCTTCCTTTATATGTCTGAAATATTCATGCAAATTGTCACTTTGATTCATGAGTCAAAACATCAGATACTTTGAAAAGAATATTTGGATGTAGGATGTTATACCAGGGTGAATGTAGTTCAACATTTTGATCTTAGTACTTTTTGAGTCATTATTTATTAGTTTAAGTTTTAATAATATTCATACCAACAATTCTTATCAAATACTCAGACATGTCAAAACCCAATGAGATACACTTGGATATATTATACTTATACACAGGTAAAAATTAAATATTTAGTGATTTTTAAACCTATTCCTAAAACTTACTGAACTAAATATATTTTTCAGACTCTGAGAATAAGCATAAATTTGTCACAATTTTCTATTGTTAAGAATCAGCAAGAAACAATTGATATTAAATGAATGAAGCCATATCATTGCCTTTATAGCCTCAATAACAACAAAACCCATTATTCTATTTCAGTATGTATATTAATTTGTTTCATTCATAATGCCAGTTTATCTAGTTAACTGTGCTATTATCTGCTTTTGTCTTTTTGAAAGAATCTTTCCGGTGTCCGTCTTGTGTAGAGTAACCTCTTTGAGATAATAAGACACAGTGTAACAACTACTGTTATTTTCTTAGAAACTTTTTTCTCACTGTTAGTAATTCTTTCTACTCAGTCTATTGCAAAAAGATCAGCTTCAGAGACTTTTTTAGTCACTAAAACTTACCAAGGCTTAGCTAATATAATTGCTTTTGCTGTGAACATTTAAGACATATCAAACTGATGTCTAGAAATCAAATTAATTTTTTGACATTTTGAAGTTAATTGTATGAGTGAAGGTCATAAGAAATGACATAACATTATTATTTAAAAATACCAGAAATAACAAATTCTATCTTTATTATATACAACACCTCTAACAAATTGGTCCTATTTATTGCTTTCATGTTTTTTTAATTGCATAAGATTTTTCTTATGTTCAAATGATATAAAAATGCCCAAGTATAAAAACCTTGAGAGT
>PVJA010012429.1:0-46070 GCA_004027025.1 Myocastor coypus | reverse complement strand
AAGAGTATTTGCAATGGCAAGAGACAGTACTATTGAGATGGACATGTACAATCATAGTTAAGAACAACTGGGTTGAATCCTGTTTCTATCACTTATTGGTATGCTAGTCTTGACACACTTATCTTCTGTAACACTCATTTTGCAACCTTGAAGTGGAGTTAGGCAAGTGCAGGAACCAGGGTTTCATCCCTGGCACCACAAGCCACTCTGGCCCTGATGCCAGGCACGCTGAGCCAACCACCAAGATTGGGTGTGGTGGTGCACAGCTATAATCCTAGCACTGGGGAGGCTGAAAGTAGTAGGATCACTGTGAGTCTGAGCTGCATAATGAGACCCGATACCAAATAAGTTAAAATAAAAGATTGTGTTACTTGTACTTCCTCAATCATTGATGCAATAAATTCTTAGTGAGCATCTGTGTATGTTTCAGGTATTAAAAATCACCAAATAGAGTCGACTTTAACTTCCCACCTCTATGTGTACTTATCCCTCTTTTTCTTGTTTTCTGCTGCTGCAGGAAAGACGAAGCCTTCCAACCTGTAGAGGCTGAATCCATCGCCTGGGATTTGGAGGACTTTGCACCCATCCTGTCATAGTTTCTGACCTCTCCCTTCTAAACAGCCCTTTGTCAGTATTTATTGCTTAAACATACTCAGTTATCTCTCAGAAAAGAAAAAGAAATTTCATAGTCCTTTACCCATTCTATCATTCTGCTCATAAGCTCTCATATTCTCTTCCTTTCTTCCCAGCTAAACTTGTTGAAAGTATTGCTTTCACACACCCAGTGGCTCAAGACAAAAATGAGAAAAGGGTCCTTGACCATCCATCTCCACCACTCATGGCAAATCAATTATTAATTTTGTCATTCTCTCTGGGTATTTTTCCCCATTTTTACCAGTATCATCTCTTTCTTAAATTATTACAATAACCTTCTTTTAAAAAGAACCTAGTTTGGTGTGGCAGCACTCACCTGTGATCCCAGCGCTCAGGAAGCTGAGGTGGGAGGATTTCAGTGAGTTCAAGTCCAGCCTGGGCTACATAGTGAGACCCTGTCTCTAAAAAGCAAACCTAACAACATAACATAACAACAGCAGCACAAAAAAACCTATACCATTCTCAGTGTTTAAATTATGGATGCCCACTGACCTTAGGATAAAGTTCTAGATCCTCCCTGGGGTCTATACGGTCATCTATGCTCTTATTCCAACCTGCATTTCCAGCTTCTATTTATTTGTTTGTTTGTTTGTTTATTTATTTATTGTATTTCAGGGAAGAGTCTACAAGGTGTACAGGGTCTCATTACTAGATCAAACTCCTAGTGATCCACCCATTTCCAGTCTCCCCAGAGCTGGGATTGCAGGCACGCGCCACCATGCCTAGTCTTACCGGCTTCATTTTATATACCTTTTCCTGTTTCTCTATTTTTCTCCTGCTATGCTGATCTCTTCTCTGTGCCTTAATGCATATCTCTCCTGCTTATTTTCTTACAAGTTTTCACTATGTAGCCCAGGCTGGTCCTGAATTCACAGAAATCCTCCTGCTTCTGCCTCCTAACTGCTGGCATTACAGGCTTACACCCCCACATTCAGCCTCCCACTCACTCTCTTTTCTTCTGTGACTCTCTACCCATCACCCAGTTCCTCCTACTAGTCTCTCTGAGTTTCAGTTTATCAGTTCTGCAATAGGAAGCAGACTTGACTGGTTTCCTATTCACACGGTGCCCTACTCTTTCTTCACTTTTACTCTTTCTGCTTTCCCTAATAGTCTATAAACTCTATCAGGACAGGAGGCATGACTGCCTTGCTAATCAATGCATTCCTGGTGCATAGCATAATGTGTATCAAATGTTATATATTTTAAACTGTTTCATAATCAGCTATAGCCCAAGTTAATCTTCACTTCTGTAAAGGCTTCTATGAGCTCCACGTGCAGATTCAACAACTTCCATGTTCAGGACACCGCATAAGACTGCACCTCTACTTTTGCACTTAATATACTGTATTTTGTTTGTTTATTTGTGCTTAACTTCACATCTAAAATGTGAAGCTCTTGTTTTTCAGAGTTGTGTTTATCTTTTAGCACATTACCTGGTGTCTTGCATGACGCTGATATTCAGGAGTGCTTTGTAGAGCAACACTGGCCGGCTCTGCCAGCTGGCCAAGTATGGGACCTGAAGGAGTGTGGAAAACTAGTGTGGCCTAGTCTTTCACAAAAATGGAAAGTTGCTAAAGGAGGTGGTTTAGAAGGTAAATATGTGCAGTTCCAAGCACGAATACTGATTTTAGTAGTAGTGACATGGGCAAGAATTTCTGTCAGTGAAGCAATGCTTTTGGTTTGTTTGTTTGTTTGAGATAGGGCCTCAGTACATAGTGTAGCTTGGCCTTGTATATGTAGCCCAGAATGGCCCCAAACTCATGAGCTCACAGTAGTCTTCCTGCCTTAGCCTCCTGTGTGCTGGGATTATAGGGCGTGCATCACAGGTCTCGCTTAGCAACAGGTTCTTTAAAAAGGAAGCATGAGAGTAAATTCCATTGCAGGAAACAATAGGATATATTCCCATTTGCTTAAACCAGTTCCAGTTTATACTCTTAAATGGCTCAGCAGATTAAAGTGCCTGCAAGCAGGTGCAGAGGCCAGGGATTTGATTTCTGGGCCTGCCATGCTGGCCCCACGCCCAGGGCATTCTGAGATTATAATTGAGACTGAGTGTAGTGGCACGCACCTGTAATCCTAGCTCTTGGGAAGCTGTAAACAGGTGGATCACTGAGTCCAATTTATTAGTGAGGCCCTGAATACCCTAAAGACCCTTCTCTAAAAAAAAAAAAAAAAAAAAAAAAGTTTAGGAAAAGAACATGACAAGGTACTAGGATGATTTCAAACTAAAAGGATTTGCTAAAATGAATGATATTATAGAAGGAGCTAACTATAAAATAAGACAGGTGCTCTGCTAGCCACTTGTAAGTGATGGCACATAATTCTCACCAAGATTCCTGGGACATAGGCTTTTTCACTCATATTTTACAAATGTAATAGTTGAAGCTCAAGGCAATTAGAAAGTTAACGTCAAGGCATGATGGCATATGCAGGCCTGTAATTCCAGCACTTGGGAGACTGAGGCAGGAGGATTGTCATGAATTTCAGGCCAATATGGGCTACATAGGAGTTTGAGGTGAGCTTTCACTGCATATTAGGACCTTGTCTCAAAAAAAAAAAAGTTAACATAGGTAAGGAAGTAAAACTAATATAAGTGAACTGAAAAAAAATTCAAAAGGGAAGTCACTGAGAGGTCTTTTCCCTGGTACTTGCAAGCATTTTGTGTGGAAAAACAACATAAAGTACACATGTGACACCTTCCTCATGACAGAAGGCAGCTACCACTAAAAGAGCCTGCACTGTAGCTTGTACAATAAGTGCGCACTATTTTCTGTAGCAGTGAACTTTGTTATGAGGCCACTCTTCTTCAGGAAGTAACTGCAGCAAAATGGAAAAGAGTCACTCCCTAAGCAAGATACATTTGGCTTCACCACAGTCTTATGGTAGAGAGAAAGTAAGCATACAGGAGCAAAGGGAAGTCAGCTTTGGACATGATGCATGTCAGGTAAGATATTGCTGGCCAGGTATGGAGATGCACACCTATAACTCCAGTGCTCAGGAGGCTGAGGCAGAAGAATTGCTGTGAGTTTGAGGCCAGCCTAGGCTACCTCATGAGTGAGTTCAAGCCCAGTCTGAACTACACGGTAAGACCCTGTCTCAAGGAAAAGAAAAAGATATCATTTCCATTAAAAAAAAAAAAAATCACCAGGGAAGGGCTAACCTAAGGAAAACCCCTAAATCTATGTACAGAAGTGAAAATTACTCCACATGTTGAATCAAAGGAAAGCAATGGTGTGGCACAATTAGAGGTCATGCAGAAGGAGCCAGGTGGGACAAAGGCACATTTTGTAGGAATGGCTACAAGTTTCTAAATTGGAAAATTGGTTGACTGTAGTGATGATTCATTCAAAGTGAGTGAAAACGGCATCTTAGCAGTAAATATTCCTCAATCTTTCCCAAGAGCTATATAAGGTCTCTTTACTATGCAATAATAGTATTCTCACTTTTTACTGCCTCCCTCATTGAATGAGGCCTAATAAGCAATTATACTTCAGCTCTGCAGCATCTTTCCTTCCCTTTCTTCTGGAGTTCAGAGACAAACACAGCAGTGCTATGCAGTTAGAATGCCACTTTGTGACAACCAGTTTTAAGAAGCATTTCCCAAAAATGGCCCATATTTAAAAATGCATTTGATACATTTATTTTTTCCATGGAACAACACACAGAATAATAAAGTATGTGATAAGTTCCACAACTAGTCAGTGTCTTCATTTCTTATTTACAGACTTACATACATGCTAGGCAGGTACTCTGGAGCTGCATCTCCAGACCCTGATAATCCTTTCCTTCCTTTCAAGCAAGAGAATTTTTTGGTGAAAAATTCTACACAGAAGTGGGAAGGTGTTATTAAGGCTTGGCTTTAAAATATTAAATCTATATTTGAATCATAAGAGTAGGTAAATAATTAAAAATTCTTACTCCTTTCTGCTTTTTAAAAATAACTGTCTACGGGGCCTGGCAGGATGGCTCAGTGGTCTAAAGCACCTGCTTAGGAAAGATTGGGCGGCTGCAGGGACCACAGTTCGATCCCCGGCACTACATGCTACGCCAGCCCTGCCTGCAGGGCAGGCTGAACCGGCCATAAAAATAAATAATCAAACAAAAGTTCTGAAACAAGAAAAAAAAAAAATAAAATAACAATTGTCTAACATCTTACTTAATAAAGATTTATGAAGCTTAAGAGTTCACAGAAGTGCTACAGATCAAGTCGAGGTATATTTGAGTAATAATTCAAATTATATGGCCTCTTGGTAATTTATGGTAGTTAATACATAAATAAACATTTGTTGGGGCCTGGCAGGATTGCTCAGTGGTCTAAAGTGCCTGCTTAGGAAAGCTTGCGCAGCTGCAGGGACTGCAGTTCAATCCCCGGCACCACATGCTATGCCAGCCCTACCCTTGGGGCAGGCTGAGCCAGCCATAAAAATAAATAAACAAGCAAACAAACAAAAGTTCTGAAACAAGAAAAAAAATAAATAAAATTTAAAAATTCTTAAAAGACCAAAAAACAAAAAACATTTGTTTATTTGTATCAAAAATTGGACTATGTAAGAGAGTAAAACAAAGTACTATATTTTATCAAATTAAGGGGATTCTAGATTGCAAAAGTATCCAAAATACTAGAGCTACTAAAATGTGATTAAATATGCATTCTAGAATTGATTATATGTAGATTAAAAATAGTTTCCATACTAAGAAAATAATGGAAGATATCCATAAAAAAGTATCAAGTGAATATTAGAGACAAAAATGTTCTCAGAAATTTAGTGGAACAAGAAGTTTATGAGGAGCTGAGAGTGGTGAGGAAAATGTTCTGTGTATGACACTGCCCTTATTTTGCTAGTGTTTTTTCTATTGATTCTATATCTGCAAGAAAAGCACGAATTGAAAAGCTTTAAAAAGCCAGGCATGGCGGTGCATTGTGTAATGCTAGCACTCAGGAAGCTAAGGCAGAAGAATCACCACAAGTATGGGGTCAGCCTGGGCTACATAGTGAATGCAGGCCAGCCTGAGCTACATGAGGGGACCCTGTCTCAGAAACAAAACAAAACAAAACCCTTAAATGTGACAACTTTTTATTTTTTATGACTTCGGAGTTTTATCATTATATCTATATGAAATAATTTTATACTGACATTTAGCCTAACCAAAAAATTATTTGAACATTAAACCAATATATAATATGGTAAATAAGAGTGAATCTGGGGGTGCTGGGGAGATAGCTCTGTGGCACAAGTGCCCGCTTGGCAAGTGCAAGGTCATGCGTTTGAACCCTGATCTCACACACACACACACACACACACACACACACACACACACACAAAAAAAAAAAACCAAGCAGAATGAATCTGGGGTAAATCATTTAACTGTTCAAATTTTAAATCTTTCACAGCAAAGAAAACAACCAATAGAATGAAGAGACAACCTACACAATGGGGAAAATTTTTGTCAGCTATTCTTCAGGCAAAAGACAAATAACTTGAACATATAGGGCTGGGGATATAGCCCAGTGGCACAGTGCCTGCCTGGCAAATGCAAGGTCCTGAGTTTGATTCATGATACCTCCCAACAAAGAACATGTAAAGAACACACAAAAAATTGGACCTCTGAATTAAAAGACTTAACTAAAAAATGGACAACTGAAAAGGATATATACTCAGAAGAAGTAAAATGGCCAATAAATACATAAAATAATATTCAACACTGCTAGCTATTTGAGAAATGCAAATTGAAACAACACTGACATTTCATCTTACTCTAGAATGAATGGGAAATTCATTGGGAAATCAAATTATAACAAATGCTGGAAAGGCTCTAGGGGGAAAAGGAGCCCTTCTTCATTGTTGGTGGGAATGTAAACTTATATAACCACTATGGAAATCAGTGGGGAGATTGTTCAAAAAACTAAAAATAGAAATTCCATTTGACCCATCTATATTGCCCTGCTAAGTATTTTCCTGAAAGAGTTAAAGATACAATATTATAGAAATGCATAAATGCACACATACAGTGATACAGTGAAACTTACAATAGTAAATCTTGCCAGGCACAGTAATGCATATTCACAATCCCAGCACACAGGAGGCCAACCTGGGCTACATAGTGAATTTGAGGCAGCCTAAGCTCCACAGTGAGACCTTGTTTCATAAAACAATGACGCTGGTCTCAAACTCATGATCATCCATCCATCTCAGCCTCCTGAGTGCTGGGATTATAGGCATGCACTACCATGCCTCGCCACATTCCAAGAAATGGAGGGATGGGGAGGGAAGGGGATGAACAGAATCAAGATGTGTCATGTACATTCACTAGCTGCCCAGGGTGAATATAATCATTATGCACTACAAAGATGTATCAATTAAAAATAAGTTTGGATTTAGGGAAAAATATAAAAAATTTATTTATTTTTTTAAATGATTTTTTTTTTAAGAATTTTTATTTTATTTTATTTTATTTTATTTTTTTCTTGTTTCAGAACCTGGCGCAGCATGTGGTACCGGGGATCGAACCGCAGTCCCTGAAGCTGTCCAAGCTTTCCCAAGCAGGCACTTTAGACCACTGAGCCATCCCGCTGGGCCCTATAAATAAATTTAAATATTTTAAATTTGCAAAACCATCTGTGTCTTGTCCCGATGGCTGACACTGACAACAGTTCTACAAAGCACTGTACGTGGTTCCAAAGTTAATCCCGAGGGGATTTGACCTTGGAAGATACAAAAGATGAATGTTTTGTTATACAGGTCTTGCTTTAACTTGCCCTTGATTACCCAGTGGAAAAGCTGAATTACGAGGCATGAAACACAGAGCTAGACTGGTGTGATGAACTGTAGGAGGCTTGGATCAATAGCCTCCAACATAGTCAGTTTCACAGGTGGCCCACTGCAATTGTGGAACATTGGACTACATATGCATCTGCTTCCTCTTAGTTTAAAGAGAAGAATTTTTTTTCTTTCCTTACCAATACCAATTGGAAGGTGCGTCATGCCCACACCCTATGCTCTGTATTACTATTGTGAGGACAATATGCCGTGTGTCAATTGTTAAAAAAATTAATGTTTATTGAGAGTGTCAATGTTTAATTGTTTGATCAGACTTATATACCTATACCTATTAATCTAAACTGATCTGATGATGAAAATATGTAATATAACCATTGTTAAATTTTTTTGGTTTTGAAATTCTGTACTATATGTACTCTTACTTGAAAGAGAGAGAGAGAGAGAGAGAGAAAGAGAGAGAGAGAGAAAGAGAGAGAGAGAGAGAGAGAGAGAGAGAGAGAGAGAGAGAGAGAGAGAGAGAAGCAAGCAAATAAAAAAACCAAGTAAGAATATTTTGAGATTGAGAGTTTAGGCATTATCAGTACTTGGAGAATGAAATTTAAGATTATGCTGCAATGGAAACAGTAAGTTTTATGCTCTTATCTGTGCCTATTGAGCTAGGTTGAAGATTCCTGGGGCACTCTTCAGGCTCTCCTTTCACATACTCTCCATTCCAAACTACAAACACCAAGACTTCCCATCCTTTTTTTTCCCCATTTAGTACGGGGGATACAAGGTCTACAGGGTCTCACTATGAAGATTGGACTCATAGTGATCATCCTGTTTTTCAGCCTCCCAAGCGCTGGGATTACAGGAGCGCACCACCACGCTCAGTCTCAGTCATTTCAATGCACCCTGAGGGTGGGCCTGGCACCCAGGCCAGGGATTGAACCCAGCCCCTGTGGTCTGCCTAAGCAGGCACTTTAGTTCGCTGAGCTATCAGGCCAGCCCTAGAGCTATCAGGCTGGCCCTCCACCCCTAGTTAAACAAGACAATAGTGAATCTTGAATTGAGCTAATCTCATCTAATGCAATCTAATCTGACCTGATCTGATCTAATCTGATCTCATCTCATCTATTTAGGTTCATCTCTCTTGGAAGACAGTGATCTCTGCTTCCTGTGATCATTCTCTGCTGCCTCTCCTGTGTCTGACGATAGCTACCCATAAAATGTTTGGAGGATCTGAGACACCTTGTTGACTTTCCTTAAATGTTTGTCTCCACTGATCTCCAAGGGTCAGCTGGAGCTAAGCCCACCAAGCTTCATTTTTATTTTCATAGGTAAAAGCTTAGAATATGGTAAGAATTTTCTTCTTTCTTATGTTTGCCCTCTAAGGAATTGTCATTCCCAATATATTGATTTCCACAATTCCTTAAACATACTCTATTCCCTCTCTTCCCTCCTTGACAAAACCTGCTATATGACTTTTGTAATTCCAGCCCCCTTTATGCCCTGGAAACTTCATAAATGTTTCTTTCCCTTTCTTCCTCTCTCTCTCTCTCTCTCTCTCTCTCTCTCTCTCTCTCTCTCTCTCTCTCTCTCTCTCTCTCTCTCTTGGAATACCAGGGATTGAACTCAGGACCTTCCACTTGCCACACAGGTGCTTATTCTATTGAACTATCTCCCCAGCCCTCCTTATACTTCTTTTTTAAAAAATAATTTTATTACTTTTAATAAGAACAATGAGACAGTTTCAAAACACGCTAGTAGGACAGCCACATAATTAGTACAATGCATATTGTTGTCTCCACAGTAGTTGTTTAGAGTACAAGATGCTTCTTGCCTAATCTGCACTTGGGTCTGTCCGTGCTGCTTTCTCTGAAGCTCCCTCCATGGATGCTTGCCCCCCTCTCTCTAAATACGCAGTATCAGGAACTGAGGATACTCCAGGGCTATGTCGAGCCACTGCTTCCCCCGCTTTTTGTATAAACTTCTGCTGCCCATTCCCTGATTGCTCACTGAATGCCCCCCCCATTTGCTCCTTCTTGCTCACAGAAGACATTGGCATGTGGCTTACTGTTTCTTGTCCCACAAGTCCTGCCATCATCCTAAGTGACTTCAGAGTCTGCATGAAAGATCTACCTTACCTCCAGTGTTCTCTCACAGTGTTATTCAACCACAGACTCATTCAGAGCGTCTTGTCATTGTCACCAGATTCTTCTGCTTTCTCTTCTTCTAAAGTTTCTAAAATGACTAGTTCATTTTCTGACCCCAAGCCCTTAAATTTCTTGCTTATCAATCTTGTCTGACTTCAACTATTCTTCCTTTTCATTTGAATGTTATTTTTATGGCCTTTTCACTTTCTATTACTCCTTTCCCGTCTTCATATTCCTGCTTATCTAGATTATCCCATGGTCCATCATTTCATTTATTCTGTTAGAATTACACTGAGCTTTCTCCTTGAATATATCCTTTTTCATCTTCTAAAGCATCACATTCCTCCAGTTCCAGTTCTCTTCTCTGGCAGCTCTTTTGCAGCCACTCTCCTGCCTCCCTTCTCTTCTCCTAAGCCTCTAAGAGCATTATATCTGGTCAAGTTGTCATCTACTTAAATAAACCAAAGGCAGACATTCTCAACTAAGCAAGAATTTGGAGGATAAAGAACATAAGAACCTTTCCTGGTGGGGAAAAAATTACTTGAGATTAAGTCAGACCAAGCAAAAAAGATGAAGGAAGATGATACAATACCAAAAGAGTCAAAGCAAGGGCCGGTAATATAGCTCAGCAGACTAAGCACCTGAAAGCAAGTGCAGGGACCAGGGTTCAATCCCTGGTCCTGTATACCATGCTGGCCCCACCCCCAGGGCATGCTGAGCCAGAGACCAAGTCTGGGCATGGTGGCTCATGCCTGTAATCCCAGCACCAGAGAGGCTGAAAACAGGAGGATCATTATGAGTCCAAGCTGTGTAGTGAAACCTGTGCCAAACACATAAGCTAAAATAAAGAAACAAACAAATAAATAAACAGTGTCTTACTTTGTTGTCCAGGCTGGTCTTGAGCTCTTGGACTCGTGATCCTCCTTTCTCAGTCCCAACTAGCTAGGACTATAGATGCATACCAATACACTTAGCTCAGAGAGTTTTTCTTGTTTGTTTGTTGTGTTTCTGTTTTTTTGGTTCTGGGAATCACATTTGGGACCTTGCATTTTCCAGGAGGTGCTTATGCCACAGAGCTATATCTGGGCCCCTTAGAGAGTTTAAGGAAGTTGTATAAGTCTTTCATTTTAAAAATTTATTTATTTTTTTACATTATTTATTTGGTACAAGGCCTTGCTATGCAGCTTGGACTGGTCCTCCTGCCTCAGCCTCCCCAGCACTGGGGTTATAGGCACGCACCAACAGGCCTGGCTTGCGATAAAGTTTTTCTATGTGGTTCAAACTGGTCTTAACCTCATTTTGTAGTCCAGGCTGCCTTTGAACTTCAAGCGATCTTTCTGCCTCAGCCCCTAGAGTGATGGGTAAATTTTCATGTACAGAAAATGATACACCACACACTAAAGAAATATAACAAATTAAGAGAAGTAAAATTTTGTCTTATTTTTCTGAAAAATAATAATCATGTTCATTTTCTGACAAAATCTGAGCCAAATGTAAGCTAAAATAATGACCTCTATATGCTGGAATCAACGATGTACACTTACCAGTAGGAAAACATTCTCCCCCAAATACATAATTCATTTTTAATTTTTAAAATTTGTCCAAAAAATATAAAATGGTAAAAAAAGAAGCATTAAAAAGAATACAAAATTTCATTAAACCAAATAATAGGAATTCAACAATGGCTGCTGTATTGCATGATGTTATTTTCAAATCATACATTCATTTATATACATAGCTATCATTGGTTAATAAATCAAGGTACAAGGTATACACAAGGAAGAATTCATTATAATGTATCAATCCATACCTGAAATATTCATCTTTGTATTTTCAAAAATATTTTGCTGACTTCTCGTCAGATCTGATTAACTTATAATTATTTTTATCTGGTAATATGACTTGGAGTTCCTACTAGAAATAGAAGTGATTTCTCATGCCTCTGTTTCTTAGGCATTCTTCTTAAATCATATGTTGCTGCAGAAATATTTTCCAATCATCTGTCCATTTTTCACAGGCAGAATGGAGAGGCAGGTTAAAAACCAGTTACTACAACCAGAAAAGCCATTTCACTGGGCCCATGTTAACTGCAATGCATCATAAGCACTGCTGTCAACCTTTTGGTCTTTGGGGGTCTCAGAAAAGATACCCCAAAATATGTACTTTGGACTCCAAATTGAGAACACCCAGAGGAAAGACAATGCAGGGATTGACTTTCTAAGAAGTTCCTTTAGTTGTCTAAAGATTGCGTACACAGCCAGTTACGGTGGCATATGCCTCTAACTCCAGCACTCTTGGAGGCTGGGGTAGGAGAATAACAAGTTTGACCTGAGCCTGGGCAACTAAGTGACTTAGTTGCCTCAAAATAAAAAACAACCAAGTGGAACACAATTTCCTCAAAATTTCTTCCTACAGTTTCACTAACCAAAGAGAATTAAACTTTGTGGAAGAAAAAGAGACTGAAAAGCAAACACCTAGAGCTCAGAGGAACTTTCTCCTAGGGCATTGTCTGTGTGCTAGATTTGTTTGTTTGTTTGTTTGTTTATTTATTTTATGGCCAGCTCAGCCTCCCCTGAGGGCAGGGCTGGTGCAGCATGTGGTGCCGGAGATTGAACCTCGGTCCCTGCAGCCGCCTAAGCTTTCCTAAACAGGTGCTTTAGACCACTGAGCCATCCTGCCGGACCCTGTGTGCTAGATTTATTCTGTCCCCTATTAGACCATTTACTATACCTCCAAAATTGCTTGCATTTCATTTTCTCCTGTGAAGAAGGTATTTAAGCCCTAGCCATGTGCCCTTCTTTGACTTTCATATTTTGCATGTTAGTAAATGTTGGACCTGTTGTCCATTTGTTTCAGCAGATTCAATTTCCTGTCTACTGGGAAAGTCTGAATTTCCCAACATCCTCATCTCCCCCAAGAATGCATTATGTGTCTTATACGACTACATCCAAATGACTTATCAAGTGAGTGCATTTGCCTCAATATGCAAATAAATATCAGCAATATCTAATTCATTTTTATATTGGAAATAGACATTAGTTGCATTTTTTCTTACCTAAGCAATCACTTCTGATGGCCCCTCTATTAGAGAACTGGTCCTCTCACATGGTCAGAAGTCCTCTGGTTCATTTCTTTATGCTCAGTCCAGAGTCTTCCCAGAAATGTGGTTGTAAGGAAGTAGTGCCCACATGTCCTGAGTAATTTTGCTCACCCCTGTGTTGAGTGAGCTGATTCTGAGCCTGGAGCAGAAGAGAGAGGGGAAATGAACCTGCCATTCTCAGTTGTGAGGCCTCAGGACTAACAACAATCTCAGCAAAATCCTGGAGTTCAGCTCTGCTCTCATTCTCTGGGTGGCTACCATAAAAAAAGGTAGAGTCCTAACAGGCTTGTTGGTGGAAGAACCTTTCAGGGAACCTTGTGAGAGTTCCTTATCTTGCTGAATCGGGAGAATATGGGCATAGGACTTACTGTGATCCAGCCAGGGGCCAGGTTTCTTTATAAGTCAGATTCAAGCCCAGCTCACTACCTATTTTTTATTTATTTTTTTGCAGTACTGGGGATCAAACTCAAGACCTTGTACTTCCCAGGCAGGGCACTTGTGCCGCTGAGCTATCTCCCCAGCCCCCACTACCCATTTAGATCAAGGCTATAAACCTGAATGTCCCCTCCCATAATGTGATCACAGTATGAAGCCTGTAAGTCTGAGAGCTGGAGAGCAGGGAGATGGGAAGAGGCCTCTTTCCCCTCCAGCACAGAGTCCTGCTGAATCTTATGTCCATGTGGGTGGGTGTGGGGGTGCAGTGCTTCTTATCCACTGTACTGATAGCCTATTTGAGAACCGCTGGCCTATACTTCCTGCCTCCTCTGGGGCCTCTTTCCACAGATCACCAGAGTGTGCCTGGAAAAGCAAGGAAAAAAATCATTCTTCCTAACTCTCCCAGGTGTAACATCTGGTCCTGTCTAAGGAGTTAATAGGCAGCTCCTATCTCTAGCACAAAGCACACCAACAGGCTGAAGGTCTGTGATCACCTGAAACTCAGTTTGTTCCTTCCCTGATCCATTTGGAACAGAATTTTTTGGACTTTACCAGGAATTTCAACATCCTATTCTATACACCCACTTCTAGCCTCAATGCCTCTTAAGTCTTTCTCTGGATTTCCTTCATTTTGACTTGGAAATTTACACTCAAATGCTCAGTATGCCACCCTACTTTCTTGGCCCTCCCAAGGCTTTCTCCACAAATATCAGAAGCTAACCCTCCATGAGCGTTTAATATGTGCTAAATGCTTTACATGGATTACATAGCATCTACTTCAAGTCAGTAGTTATCTACATCTTACAGATGGGGAAACCGAGTCATGAAGAAGCAAAAACACTTACCTGAGGTTACCCAGCTGGTTAGTAATGGTGATGCTGACATGTGAACTCAAGCAACCCTGTCCCAGAGTCCTGCTCTTAGCTACTGCTCCATGTACATGATACACTGTGTAGAGAAAACTGGCACTTCTCAACTGTCATAAAGTACAAGTGAAAGCATGTTAGAAATCTTCATTCCTCTGTATCACACCAGTTACACAAATGCAGTCTCCGTAGTCACCTTTCAGCCAAATTGCTACTGCCCCCAAAGATCTCTCTACCAGAAATTCTCAAACTGTCCCAGCAAATGCCCTTCATTTTGCTCCTCGTTGAGGCCCCTGGGATCCCCACGGACACCTTCATTGGTGGTCTTGTCTGCTTTCAATGATACTCCTTCACACTTGGTAAGGGACGCCTACAGCGCTCACTAGCCGAATGTTTACTCCTCTTTCTGGAAGGGAGATGAAAGCAAGCAAGGAGAGCTGGGTACACAGACATCCATCATCTGAGCTTTTGATCTCCCTGCCTGGGAAGCAGATTTCACACCGAAAGCAACTGCAACAAGTTTTACTAGTGAAGTTTCCTTTTCTACCCCATCCAGTCTGGAAAGGACTCTCCACAGTGGTGAGCCTCCTCAATGTCACACTCCTCAAGGAGCCTGGGCTTGCTCTGGTGTGGGTCCAGGGAACATTCTGCAAGTTTTCAGCATCACATGCAGTCATTTCTTGTGGAGTCTGAGCAGCAGTAGGCCCTAAACTCAGAGTCCCTCTCAGAGCCCATCATGTGTCCACAGTTGGAGCAGCAGCCAGGAGAACAGGAAGGAGACTTACTGGGCGCCAAAGCCAGGCCTACTGGGGACTGCCACCCTTGAGCCCTTGAATTGTGATGCAGGATCAGGCAGGAAAGCTGGGCAAATGGCTCGAGGATGTAGAGGAGATCTGGTGAGCAGATGGGGGTGCTTTCAGGAGGAGATGGCAGGCACCAGCTGGAACAGAAGAAAACCAATCTTGTAGGTAAGAAGGGTGGGGGCCAGACAGCCGTGGCAGGGGCTGACCAGAAGAAACCCTTTAGGATGTCGTTCAGGCCCCGAAATACACCCTCGGCTGGGTAAGTTATTGCAATGCCCTTGCAAATATAAAGTGCTGTACAAACACTAAATCTAGAATAGCTAATAATTTTGTTATATTAAAGCATTCGTGTCAGGTAATTAATGTACTCATTGTGATCATTTAATTTTATGGCAGGTAGTGTAGGACTGGACAGAAATAGGGCTCTTTGGCCCAACCTTCTCATTTTTCGTTTGATAAGCTAGCAGCACAGTCTCCCTGGAGACTCCCTATTGCCTACGACTCACTGGCCAGAGGCTCTGCACCCAGACCTGGCGCCTCCACGCGGGCGGGGAGTTCGATTTTTCTTGGCCCCTGGTGCTTAGAGGCCTTAGTGCCCCCTGGTGGCGCCTGAGACATTACCATTTCCTTAGAAGAAATTCACAGGGGAATTAGTGGGGGAAGAGAAAATTGGTCTTCAGGATAAAAATTTCTCCCTTGACAAGGGTGTCTTAAAGGCCCCAGGTGCTGGTCACAGGAAGGGGGAGGTGGCGCTGCCCCTCCTGAGGTCACGGGATGCTCCTAAGATCAGCAGGCAGGGTAGAAGGTTTTGTAGCAGAGGAAAACCTGGAGGAAAATCAGAGGCTGGTCACAGTGTCCCTGAAAGCCCTAAGAAAGCCATTCCACCTCCTGCCCATGAGATCACCACAGCAATCTCCTTGTTCTTTCCTGAATCTGCTAAGGGTCCTGCTTGCAGCAGGGGCACAATCTGCCCTCTGCATTCCTCCTTCCTGCCCATCACCCTGCTGACTCAAAATGTCCCATGCCAAGGGAGTGACTGTTATTCCTATCCCCAAACCACCTCAACATCTCCTTCACTGAAGCCCTTCCTATTTAAGTAGGTCCCAAAGAGGAGCAGCAGCTTTTGTTTCTCTTGTTTGCTGGCCTGGAGAGGGGTTCAACAGGACACTGGGCCTGGGCTTTGCCCTGCCCTGAATAAGCCTCAGCTCACATATCTGCATTCACACAAATGCATAGATATCTGTCTCCATCTTGACCTTCTTACTGATCCCTGGTGGTGACCAGTGGGCTTCTCCATGCTGGATACAATTAGATTGGCTCTGTTACATACTGAGTTATAATTTATAAAATCCTTGAGTGTGGTCAATGCAAACTCATTCCACTCCTCTCCTCTCCTCTCCTCTCCTCTCCTCTCCTCTCCTCTCCTCTCCTCTCCTCTTCTCTCCTCTCCCCTCTCTCCCCTCTCCTTTTCTCTTTTCCTCTCCTCTCTTCTTCCTTCCCCTTCCTTCTCCCTCATCTCCAATATTCTACCTAGACATCTCATCAAGATACAGAGGGTTGGGAGGCATAGCAGCCTTCTTGTTCTGTAACTAATACGTGTATAACCGATCAGAAAGTTTTTAAGACACACCCTTCATAATGGCTTGGTTTGTTAAAGTCAGCATCAACTGCTTGAATGACCCACAAATTCCAGGTTCCTTAAAATCTGGTAGGAGGGCAGGTCAGACAGTGCATTCAGGTAGCTGACCATGGCCCTGTCAGTCTCAGAGTTGGTATGTGCTTAGAAAGTTCTCTGAATGGTAAGAACTAACTTTATTCAGTTGAGGGTAAAACATGACTTCTGTCTTCCAGACAAATATTTGGCATAAAGCACCACCACACTCATTAACATAAAAAATAATTACACCAGAAGAATATAGCTACACTAGTATCTACTGAGCTATATCTATTGAATATAGCTATACTACTATCTAGTATCTAGTAGCTACACTAAAGTCACGTGTTCTGGGATTGTGCAAGACTACTTTATATGTATTATCTCACTTAATGTACCCAGAGCTTGAGGTCATTTGTGACCTCAGATGCATGAACCAAATAAGAGGCTTTTACTGTGGAGCCTACATGGGGGCCTGGGCACCTTTGGGAACCTGGGCTGGAGCAGAAGCTGGAGCCTGGACCTTTAGCCAGCAAGGCCTGCGACCCTTGGCAATGTGGCATGAATGTGCTTCCCAAGCTTGGAGTGGGCAATATAGGCAAGCTGAGCAGGCTCAGGGGTGGGGTTCAATCCCTTGGGCCTGCTATGCAGGCCTCAACCTGGGAGCATGCTGAGACAGCAATTGAGACTGGGCATGGTAGCCTTCGTCTATAATCCCAGCTCGTAGGAGGCTATAAACAGGTGGATCACTATGAGTCCAATCTAGTAGTGAGACCCTGAATACCCTGTTGACTCTTCCCCATCCCAAAACAAAAACAAAAACAACAACAAAAAAATCTGCCAAGTTCATTGCCTGTTATTGGATTGTTCAATATTTTTAAGTCTTCTTGGTTCAGTTTTGTTACCTAGGAATGTCTCCAATTCTTCTGAGTTCTCTAGTTGTTTGACATATATGGTTGTGACGTACAGTAGTTACTAAACATTTTATGTGTTTCAACAGTGCCCATTATGAGACTGTGCATCGTGGCACATGCCTGTAACCCCAGTGCTTGGGAGGCTGAAAACTGGAGGATCAATAGGAGTTGGATCTGTGTAGTAAGACCTTGCAGACACTATACTAAATACATAAAAAAAACAGTGTCCATTATGATTTAATCTTTTTCATTTCTAGATGAATTATTTTGTCTTTTATTTCCTTCTTTGTAAGGTTACCTAAGTGCTTTTATTTTTTTTTTAAATTTTATTTTATTTTATTATTTTTTTTTTCTTGTTTCAGAACTTTTGTTTGTTCATTTATTTTTATGGCCGGCTCAGCCCACCCTGAGGGTAGGGCCAGTGCAGCATGTGGTGCCTGGGATCGAACCGCGGTCCCTGCAGCCGCCTAAGCTTTCCTAAGCAGGCGCTTTAGACCACTGAGCCATCCTGCCGGACCCCCTAAGTGCTTTTATATTTATTTATTCTTTTAAAGGACCAGCTCTTCAATCCATTGATTCTATATATGTCTCAATTTCATTAATTTCTACTCTAAATCCTGTCTTTTTAAAGGTAACTTTGTTATAGTTTTATTATAACTATATATAGTTATAGAACTACATATTATAACTATATATTTTTTATGAAATCACCATCACTCTTTTATTTTGTTTGTTTGTTTTGTGGTGCTGGGAATTGGACTCAGGGCCTCACATCTGCAATACCAGTGTTCTACCACTGAGCTATATCCTCAGCCCAATTTCTGCTCTAATCTTTATAATTTCCTTACTTGTACAAGCTCTGGATTTGGATTGTTTCTAAGACCTTGAGCTGCATTGTTAGGTAATTTATTTGGGCTCATTCTTTGTTTCTGAAGTGGGGATTTACCTCTATAAACTTCTCTCACTAGGCTGCTTTCGTTGTGTTCCATAAGTTCTGTATGTTGTAACATTAGTAAAATTTGCTTCATGAACACGAGTATTTGGCAAAATCTTCCATTTGTGAACTCCACATCAGGCAACAAATATGACCATAACCACCTTCCTCAGAATCATGGAATGAATTAACTTCATAAAATGAGGTACAACTATATTGACATCATCACTTAACTTTAGGAACAATCTTATTTGTTCCCTAATTTTCTGTGTGATCCATTAATTATTCCAAAATATACTGTTTAATTTCTATATGTGTGCATAGTTTCTGTGGTTTCTTTTGATATTGATTTTTAGTTTCATTGAACTTTGATTTGACAACATGCATGGTAAATTTTTATCCTTAAACTTTATTTATATTATGGCCAGCTCAGAGTGCCCTGGGGGTGGGGCTGGCACAGCATATAGTGCCAGGGAGCGAACTGCGGTCCCTGCGGTTGCCTAAGCTTGCTTAAGCAGGCTCTTTAGACCACTGAGCTACCCCGTCAGCTGGTAAATTTTTATTCTTTTGTATTTACTTACACATACTTTATTAGCTGGTATGTGACTTATTTTGGAGATGGTATCATGTCCAGCCAAAAAGAACATGTATTCTGTTGTTGGGTAGAACATTTGGTATGTATCTATTAAATTCATTTGTTTAAAAGATTGGTTCAATGGGCCCGGCAGGATGGCTCAGTGGTCTAAAGCGCCTGCTTGGGAAAGCTTGGGCGGCTTCAGGGACCGCGGTTCGATCCCCGGCACCACATGCTGCGCCAGCCCCGCTCTCAGGGCGGGTTGGGCCGGCCACAAAAATGAGTGAATAAACAAAGAAATGTTCTGAAACAAGAAAAAATAAATAAATTAATTAAAAGATTGGTTCAACTCTGATCTTTGTTGTTGTTTTTGTTTAACTGATCTGTCTATTTGTAATACTACGGTATTGAGATCCTCCATTATAATTGTATTGATGTTTATCTGATCCTTTATATCTATTAGAATTTTATGAAGTTAGGTGTACTGTGGATTGCTACATACATGTTTGTAATTATTATCTTTTGCTGCTGTAAATTTCCATTAACCAATATGCAATGTCCTATTTTGCCTCTTTTGATCATCTTTGACTTAAAATCCATTTTGTATGAAAATACGAATGCTTATTTTGGGGTCTCTTTTGTGTGGAATATTGTTTTCCATCCCTTAATTTTTAGCTAAGCATGATGGTGTATTTCTATAATCCCAGCAATCAGGAGGCTGAAACAGAAGGATTACTGTGAGCTGGAGGCTAGTTTGGGGCACATAGTGAGTTCAAGACCAGTCTGAATCACAGAGTGAGGCCATTTAAACAAAGACCTTTGATTTTCATTCTATGTATTTCTTTTTGTATTAGATGTTTCTTGTTTACAGTATGCAGCTGAATTATTTTTTCTTGATCAATTCTGCTAATCCATGTCTTTTGACTGAAGAATTAAATTCATTTACATTGGGAGTTATAATTGATAGGTATTAAGTTATTCCTGTCACTATATTAATTTCCTGTTGCTGTTTTGCTTTCTTTCCCTTCTCCTTAGTTACTGTCCTTACCTGATGTATTCATTTTACTAGATCTTTTGGCATTGTTACCTTCTTTGTTTCTTTCTTTCTTTCTTTTTTTTTTTTTTTTTTTGTGGGACCCAGGTTCAAACTCACAACCTTGCACTTGTCAGGCATGCACTTGTGCCACAGAGCTATCTCCCTGGCCCCTGTCTCTTTCTGTAGATACCCTTGAAATTTTTTTGGAATATTGGTTTGGTAGTCATAAATTTCTTTTAACATAAAAAAAAAACCCTTTCTTGATGTTTTTGAGACAGGGTCTCACTATATAGTCCAGGCTGGTCTTAAGGTCCCTATGTAGCTAGGCTAAACTTGAACTCACAGCAATCCTTCCACCTCAGCCCCTCAAGTGCTAGGGTTGCAGGCAAGCAACACCAAGCACAACTGGAAATGTTATTTCTCTATCAATTTTGAAAGATAATTTTGCAGGCCATAACAGTCTGGATTGGAAATTGTTTTCTTTAAGAGGTTGAAATTTAATGTTATGCTCTCCTTGCCTTTAATGTTTGTGTGGAGAAATCTGTCATAAATTTGATAGGATTCCTCTGAATGTTGTTTCTTTTCTTTAGTAATCTTGTATCTCTCTTTTTTTTTTTTTTTTTTTTTTTTTTTTTTTTTTTTTTTTTTTTTTTTTTTTTTTTTTTTTTTTTTGTAGGGAAGGGTCTGCAGGGTGTTCAATCACTACTAGATTGACTCATAGTGATCTGCCTGTTTACAGGCTCCCAAGAGCTGAGATTACAAGCACGTGCCACCACATCCAGTATCAATTGCTGTCTCAGCATGCCCTCAGGTGGGGCTGGCACAGCAGGCCTGGGGATCAAATCCCTGCCCCCTGTGCCTGCTTGCAAGTGCTTTAATCCACTGAGCTATTTGGCCGGCCCTTCTAGCAGTCGTTAAGATTCTTTTTGTATTGTACTTCTGGTACTTTAATTACTACGTGGAGTGTTTTTTTTTCTGATCATGCTTTCTATTTGTATTTATTGCTTTACTTATTTATTTGGCATAGAATCTTGCTATGCAGCTCAGACTCGTAGTGATCCTTCTGTTTTCAGCCTCCCCAACACTGGGATTACAGGTATGTTGCACTGGACTATGCCCAGTTTCAGTGGACAGCATGGCATGTCTGGTGTTCTGGCGCTGGCATGGCATGTGGTACTGGAGATTGAACTCAAGACTTTGTGCCTGCTGGGCAGGCTTTTAGACTACTGAGCCATCTCCCCAGCCCTGATCATGTTTTTTCTATATTCTTTGTTTACATGTATGTTGAATTCTTCTTTCATACCTGGAAAGTTTTCTGCTATTACTTGTATAAACAGATTTTTGATATTCTTTGCGCTTCTGCTCCTTTGCTAGTTCCAACTATTCTTGTACCTTGTTGCATCATCTAGGAGCTGTTGGATCCACTTTTTAAGTCTTCTTATTGCCTTTAAAGCATTTCTCATTAATTGATCATTGACCACAGCTCTCTTCTCTAGGTCTGACACTTTGTTTTCATGTTGGTCATTTCTGCTACCCATAATTTCAATCATGTTTTTAATCTACTGGACTTCTGTTTGGAGCTTTTTGTTTTGGAACTGTTATTAACAGTACTATCAACAATAAAGCATTCTTTCAGTTCTTATGAAATTTTTGCTTTAATGATTGTCTTTCAAAAGTACTTACAAAACAGTGAGACATCACCAAAGCATTTGCAGTCAAGTTTTCAAATAAATCATTTTAATACCTACCTTTCTATGGAATTACAACAGTATTGCCATTATAGTATTTGTTTGGCTGTTTTTCCTTCTTTCTTTTGGTACTGGGAATTGAACTCAGAACCTCTCACTTGCTAGGCAGGCACTGTGCCTCTGAGATATATGCCCAGCTTGCAGTATTTGTTTTTATTAAAATTAATTCTTTTCAAGTTCATTAGTAACAAATCCTGGTTTATAATACAGATAGTCTCCCTTATCCAAAATACATGAGTACACCCAGATGCAGAGATGTTCACCTTCTAGCTCCAGCACTCTGGAGGCAGGAGCACTGCCGCTGGTATGAGGACAACCTGGGCCACTGCTCAGTGAGTGGAAGGCCAGCCTGAACTACATAGGAAGACCTCATCTTAACAGCATAAATTGGGCCCCAAGTATTTTGGAAGATATACATACACATATGTGATATTCTAGGCATGAAACTGCAGTCTAAGCATGAAATTCATTTAGGTTTCATGAAGACAGTGGGACGCAGGAATTTTCATACTGTTCATGAGCCACAGTTGCATGGTGTGGTATTTTCCACTCAAGTCATCACACTGGTGCTCGAAGTTTTGAATTTTAGAGCATTTTGGATTTTTGAATTGGGGATGTTAAGTCTACTATGCCATGGCAAGGTAGAAATGTAACTTTTTAAATTACTTGAGATAGGGTTTTGTTCAATTCCTAAGTTGCCAAGGATAGACTTGAACTTCCAGTCCTCTTGCTAGGAGGACAGGAGTTGTCACTATACCCAACTCAAAATATAATCATTTTAAAAACTGTGTTTCATCTTCTGTGCATTGTCTGGCCCTAAGTGTCTTTGTCTGCAGACACTTTGTACTGCGGACGGTTTTTGTTTTCCTGACATCCAGTGTATAACACTAATCACTAAGCTCTCCCTCGTCACTGAAGTATGTGCTTTTCCTTATCTTCAGGTGCCCCGAATCCTCAGAAGTCGAACGGACCACAGCATTGACTTTCCATTTGTTTCGTTCTTCCATCTTGGCTTGTTGGCAGGCAGTGGCTTGGCTGAGGCTGTCCAGAGCAGGGTCCTCGCTCTCCTCCTCACTTCCTGCTGCGTCCTCGATTTCTTCTGGTTCGGCAGTTTTCTTTTTCTTCTTTGGAAGCTCACGTTCCCTGAGCATATTTTTTGGACAAGTGTAACTTAGGTGTCCACTTTCCCCACATTCGTAACATTTAGGTTTATCAAAGTAGTTTGGCCTTCGGATGAATTCAGCTGCTCTTCCATTGTCAATAGCAATGCTTGCCTTTGTCACTCTACCAAATAACTGTTGTTTATGGCTCTGGTGCAGCTTTGTGCAGAGTTTTTATCTAGAAACATAAACGCCACTCCTTTTACTCTTCATCATGTCTTTGTCTTTCATTATAGTAACCTTCACAACTTTGGCATACTTGGAAAATATCCGGTATAAGTTGTTGTTTGTCAGGGGAAGGGCAGACTGGACACTGTGCTCTTACTCGGAGCCAGGCCACCACTCATGTCTTCAGGCAGGGCGGCCCTGGCGGGGCTGGCACTGCAGCAGGAGTTACAGGGCACCCTGGGCCACCACTGCGTGTTCTGTGGCTCCCTTCAATCCAGCCTGGAACTTTCTTGTGGATTCTCATTCTTTTCTATGCTGGACATTCATGTCTTGAATCGTTTTCTTTAGCTCCACTAGCTGTTTATGAGTTTTTCTTTAGACTAATCATTGTAGTCATTATGTGATTGGTTACATCTTCTTTAAGTTTGTCAAGCTCATATAGAACTATTGTTAGCTCATTAATACCCTTCCAGACCTATCAGCTATGCAGCTTGTGATTTCCTCCTCTTCATTCTTCCCTGTACTGATCTTGGGGGAGTTGGGAGTTTTGGGAAGCATTTCGTTGCCTTATCTTTTCAAGTTTCTGTCTGTTTGTTGTGTTGAGGTTTGGAAATTCTTCATCCCAGTGTCATATTCAGATGTGAGCTACAGGGTTGTTTATTCTCCCCTAGGCAACCCAGGTGTTGGCATAGAGAGAAAACCAATTGCCAGTGACTACTATGTTGTCTTGTCATGGTAGTAAATTCATGACAACAATGATATCTAGTGTCAACTGGTTATCAACTGTCATGGTTTGTGTCTAGTTGTCCCTCGAAAGCCTCATGGGGGTGACTTTTAGAGTTTGAGATTAATTCATGATCCAATGCTGGGACTATGGGTGTGAGTGCTGCTGGGATTATAAGTGCCACTGGGATTGTGAGTGTAAGTGCTACATCTGCCCTAGTGTAGATAGCCTGAAGGTAATATATGAAAAGGAGGCTTACCTTTGCCTCTGCTGCTCTTCTGCTGCCACAGCCACTACACCTCCCTTTACTCTTTGCTGTTTCTTTCACCACCATGAACTGCTGCCCTCTACCATGTGCCACTCTGCCTTGGAGCCAGTTGACTATGGACTGAAACCTGCACAAATTATGAGCTAAATATACCTTTCCTTCCTTAATTCCAGATGTCAGGTGTTTTGTCCCAGCAATGAGTGAAAAGTAACTAAGACATTGACAAACCTTAAGAAACATTCATAAGTGAAATAAACCAGACCTATATATGCAAATATCATATAGTCTCCCTGGTGTAAGGACTCAAAAGAAGAAATAAATAAATACATACATTTTGGGCAGTACCAGGAATCAACCTCAGGATCTTGCATTTTCTACATTCTCAACTTTTATAATTTGTTTTTAGAAGAGTGACTTAAATGCAAAATGCATTTGGAAGAGTTAAAAAAAATAATGTTTATTGAAAGTGTTAATTTTTAAGGTGAATTTTATTTATTTTTTAAAGAATTTTATTTTATTATTTTTTTCTTGTTTCAGAACTTTTGTTTGTTTATCTATTTTTATGGCCAGCTCAGCCTGCCCTGAGGGTAGGGCTGGCACAGCATGTGGTGCTAGGGATCGAACTGCAGTCCCTGAAGCTGCCCAAGCTTTCCTAAGCAGGCGCTTTAGACCACTGAACCATCCTGCCGGGCCCAAAAGTGTTAATGTTTAATTGTTTGATCAGTCTTACATACCTATGTCTGTTTATCTATACTGATTTGATGATGAAAATATATAATGCAACCATTGTTAAATTTTTCTTGTTTTGAAATTCTGTACTATATATACTCTTGTTACTATTTTTTTCTATTTTTGTTCTTGCTATTTTTACTCTTTAAAAAATAAAATTAACAAATGGCCAAAAAAAAAAAAAGAAAAGAAAGAAAGAACAAAACATTCATGCACAGTCTTTCCTCAAAACAATGATTCTGATTTTAGTGAAGACAAGTAGGCTGTCTTGATGCGTACTTACAGTAATTCAGAGCACTGGTTTTTGTTGGATGGTGGTGGCAAAGCCACAACTCAAATATACCACAGTCAGTCAGCTGGCTGACTCCAAGACAGAAGTAATGTGGTGGAAGGGCATGGAAAAGGATAACTGCTCACCTTATGGTATCCAAGAAGCAGAAGAAGAGCAAGAAGGCCAGAGGAAGTGAGGAGAAACAGACCTTTAGGTCATGCCCTCAGTGATACACCTCCTTCAACCAGGTCCTAACAATACGTTCAGCTATGAGTTTATAATACACTCAGGAGTTTAGTGCTCTCCTTCCAGAGGGATTTCTTTCAGGAGGATTTCTTCCCCCTGAGCCTTTTGGGTGACATTTTAAATCAAACCATAACAGAGACTGATCCGATCAAAAGACTGGGTAGGTCCAGTAACCATCATCCTAAAGCAAGAGAAACACAAGTAAGATTGACCATACTAAGGAGGAAAGAGCAAAGCAAGATGCATGGCCGTTATCCCAGACCCCCATGTCACATTCCACTGTTTTACCAGTGCCCTTCCTTTGCTCACACATTGATTATGAAAAGAAATTGTTTATGTCAAGAGAAATGGAAGGTAAAGCCATCCTTTGACTCATGTATGATCTCAATGTGTATACAGTAGAAGGTGAAAGTAGGCAATAGCTGCACTGCAAGACAGTGTTAAGGAAAAATTTTCCTGCTGAGCAGAACACTGCTTATTCATGCTATATGTGAAGAGAAATGTTTCAAGGTTAGAATATAACTGTCACAGACCCCTGGGGACCTATATGTGAACCTGGAGAACAAGAAAGTGTCCACCTCACCCCCAGGACTGACGCAATACCCTTCTACCAGGGCTGGGTGAAAGACAGCCTTGGGAGATAGGCTGGAGAGGGTGAAAACTAACTAGAATCTCCTGAGATTCCCTGGGAGGCCCAGTTTCAGACCAGGAGGACCAGGGGAACTGTATTCTGTTGAGGGAACCCAGGGTGAGTGGCAGTAATTGTCAGAAGGAACAGTCTTGAAGAAGAAGTTATGTAGATTAGTGGTAAATTTGAAACTTCTGAAATTGTGAGCAAAAAAAAAAATAATCTCTTCATCCACCCTGCACCCCCAGTACTGGGAATTGAATCCAAGACCTTAACTGAGATACATCCCGAGAAGTTTTGTTTTAAATTTCGAGGCAGGGTTTTACTAAGTCTCTAGATTGTCCTGCTTTGGCTAGAACCTGTGTCCTCCTTCCTAGGTTTCCTAGAGTGTGCACCACCACCACCCCTCGATAAATTTCTTCTTTCAGTTGTAAGTATCAGGTATTTGTTCCAATGCCTGAAAGGTGAAAACAAACAAACAAACAAACAAAAAACCAAAAATACCTTCTCAGAGCTTAGCTTTTATTAAAGAAGTTACTCTAGCCAAGTGTAGTAGTGCATGCCTATAACCCCAGCATGTGTGAGGCTGAAGCAGAAGGATCCCTGTGAGTTTGAGGCCATCCTAAACCACATAATGAGACCTTATTTCAAAAAAGCAAGAAAGAAGCAAAGAAAATAAGTTGGCTTAGAGACAGGTAAATAGGTAAGGACAAGGAGAGTATATGTCCACAGAGAAGTCTGAAGGGATACAATGGAGATAAGAGAAGAATTAAGATGTTTTCTGCTTTATTTTTATTGATTTATAAAGTGATTATTTTCTGAATGCCAGATACTATTCTAAACCCTTTACATATGCTACTAAATTAATGTGTATGGCCTATTCAGCATATATTACTGATATACGCATCTTGCTGAGGGGGAAACTGAGTTGGAGAGCTTATGTGACACCCTTTGGTGTTGGTAAGTCATCAAGCAGGCTAAATCCAAGAGCTGTTTGGCTGGCCCATTCCTGGTAAAGCCACACTCAACCATTTTCCTCATCTCAGCTGTCATGACTAGCACGGGGAAAGAAGTGTGTATATACCTGTGTCGAGGAGTAGGGGAGGCTTTCCTGGCTGTGGTTGTGCTGTGTTCTGCTGAAGAACTTTAGGGTTTTTATTATTTCATTTAATCCTTCACTGAACCAACACTGACAAAATACCTCACTAATAATGACTAAAAGGAGGATGTCACAACACTTTACTCTTGCAGTTTCCCTGAAGGAAGGCTTCCCTACAAGAGAGGGGTGACTGCTCAGATTGTGAATAGAGAAGAGAAAGCCTCTCTAAGGAAAGATGTCTTTGTCTGTGAATGGTAGGTCTGAGGGCTGGAGGGAGGATAAAGTGATTTGGCCACTGGGTACTATAGTGAAAATTTGCTGTCCCTCCATAATGTTAAGATCTGCCCTGATGAGGTCTGGATAGAGATCTGGACAGTTTGGTCCTTTAATAGAAGCCTGTATGTCAGCCTTTCTCTCCTCTGAGGTCTCTGTTTCCTATGTCTCAGTAGCACTCCGTCACACACCTTGCCATTAGAGCTATCAATTACTTTGTGCTTCTTGGGTGTGTCTTGAGGTACAGTCACACCCTGGCCCAGGAGTTTTGGTTCAGCCTGGGAAGCTTAATTACCACAGTGTTTACTTACATTTAGTAAACACTTATACCAGGTCTTGGGCCAAAGATGATATTCTTTAGTCGTCATGGCAACCCTCAAATTGAGGCCCTGATCTACTGCTAGAGGTGGAAGATATAGTCAGCATGCAGAACAGCTCTTTGCTCAGGCTTTAGCTGCCTCCTGTTCTTGTCCTGCACATCCAGCCCAGCGTAGGACCTGCACCAGCTTCACTGGCCTACTTTCAGCTTTTCGTTCATTTCTTCTTGGCCCTGAACAGATACTGACACTGGCTCTGCTCCCTTGCCCTCAGCTTCCCTTGAGCTTTTCCTGATTGTGGCTCATACTGTTCCTTCTGCTCAGAATCCCCGCTTCCCTTTTTCTGCCTGGAAAAATCCTTATTTTTAAAGCCTTGCTTTAATGTCATCCTGACCTCCCTGCCCTCCCCTGTCAGAACTAATTGCTCCCTCTTTTGTGTTGCTCAACAGCACTTATCAAGGAGAACTGTAGTTACTTGTTTGGTGACTCTGTCTGGAAGAAGAGATGCAGAGGCCTGGTCTCATTCACCTTGTTGTTTCTCGGGCTCAGGGCTGCCCAGTGTTCAAGAAGTCCATTGGGACAGAGGTAGGAGCTGTGCAGTTTGACTGGGGACATCCTTGATGTGGGGCCAGCCTTGGATTGCCCTGCATCCCTGCTGTCTGTCTAGCCTCCTCCTTGCTTGCCAAAACTGGATTTCAGAGACTAAAGTAGGATTTACCTTCAGCTGGAATATGCTGTTCTCTTCTCCAGACGAACCTCCTTTAGTGTCCAACCTGCCACCTGCCTCCTGCCTCCGCCTCCAGCCTGGTATCCCCTCCAGCTCCACCCCCCACCCCATTTAGCAGCATCTGTGGATTTCATTAACTTGCTACTTAACCCCTCTCCCTCAGATCAGCTCTGAAGATGATAAATCAGGCCCAGGGCTCATCCCTGCAGCAGCCATCCTCTCCATATCCCCTCTAACGAGGCTCTGGCTGCCCTATTCATCACTGGCTGCCCTCTTCTACTGCAGTTCCACTGCCTACACCCTCAGGTCCCCCACACAGATGGTGTTGGTGTGATTACAGCCCAGACGCTTTGGATTGAATTCTGGAACTAGACTTGGAGACAGCCTCTGGGGCTGGTAAGTTTCCTGGGCCAGGCCACCTCTGTCCGTGGGAGCTGTGAGCTCTGGCTTCCTGAACAGTGGGCAACTCAAGAGAGCTCCCAGAGGCTATAGGTGATGGGGGTCTAGGAAAGAGGGAGCATGTAGAAACTGGGGTGTGGCAGGCAAACATTGCACCTGCATTCCTTCTCTTGTATTTTTTTCCCCTTCAAAATCTCTCTGAGGCTGTTCTGTTCCCTAGGTGGGTAACCTAGACCTCAAGGAAGTGCCAGATCTAGGTAAGGGTGGGAGATAGTGGGACTTTTCTAGAACCTTCCACAGTGGTCCCTTTCTTCCTACCCTCCCATCCTGCTCCTTTCCTAAGTCCTGCTTATATATCACCAACTTTTCTTTCTCCTATATTTTTCTTTCTTCCCTGTCCTCCTCTGCTCCAGGCCCCAGGTTCCTCTCTTATACCCTTTTCCCACTTTTTTTCCCCATGCCTCCTTCCCTGTTCTATTATTATTTTTTCTAGACACAAGTCCTTAAAAGGGACTGCACCAAATTCCCTCAAAGATCTCTGCTGTCTGAGTTCCCTCCCATTATCTCCACCTTCCATCTACTTCTTACCTATTCCCAGCCTTCACAGGAGGCAACACTGGAGAAGATGCAGCTTCTGACAATAGCCTCCTGAGAAACACAGTTAGGGCTAAAACTGGAATCTCTGCATCCTTCTTCCTTCCCTGTCTCTTCCCAGGCCCTGGATGTTGCACTGCTCTCCCTGATGGAAGAAGCCCCCTCCACTGGCACCCACCTTCTGTCCCTGGGGCAGTGTGAGGGACTATAAAGGCTGTTGGATGTTCGTCCAGCCTCCACGTGTACTTTTGGCAAGTGCTATTTCTACAACGTCTTCATTACCTCCTAATTGGCCAAATCTCTTTTCTTTATTTTTCTTGTTAAAGACAGATTTAAAGAACGAGTTCAGTAGCTCAGCCATTTTCAGACCATCATTAATTTCCCACCTTCTTATTTATTAATGGGGCAACTTCCTTGCTGGTATTTCTTGTTCCCTAGATATCTATGTAAAAGCCTGCCTTGCTCATGCAGCCCCTGGGACTAGCGCTAACTCACTTTGACTTTGTGCTGTCCTCAGCTACTCTACTGCTCCCTCCCTGGTCCCCCTGCTCTCACAGGCCTTCATGGTCAAGGCACCTCACCGTCCTACGCCTATGCGGGAGAACAGCAGTGAGTGACCCCTGCAGTCTAGGCCTACAGGCTTTCTTCTTGTGCTGGCCAGGTCAGACACTCCCAGCTCGCTTCTCCACCCCTCACTCTGTCCTCACTGTTCCAGCTCCCACACCAGGTGGACACATGCAGTTTTATCCATTTTTTAAAAGGCCTTGATGAAATTTCAGCTTAGGGAGTGTTAATGACTTGCCCTGGGTCAGTGTGCTTACAAGAAGTAGAACCAGGATGTGAGCCCAGTTTTGCCCGGCTCTATAGCTTAAGTACTTCCTCCATGCTAGTCTGCCTTTTGATTAGGACAAGTCTTGATAAACAGGGAGAAATCAGGACCAGAAAGACAGCAGCAGTATTTTGGGAAATAGAAGTTAGTGACCTGAACATTAGCACAAATGTGGTCAGCACATTGTGTTGGGTGACCTGTCCCTCCTTTCTGTACTTGTACCTCTGTGTATCTTTATCCTCCCATGCCCATTAGTCTTGCTGATGGTGACATTATTGACATTTGAAAGTGGTTATGTCAGTGTCCTTTCCATGCTTCTCAAGGACAAGCCTGTGCCTGTGATTCTCTCTGAGGCCTTCTGAATGTGTTCTGGGTTGTTGCCTTTTGAGTCTGGTTCTCTAGACGCTTCAGCCCAGGTGAGGGACAGGCCTGGGTGCTGCCTGTAAACTTTACCAGGTAGGGTGTAGGTGTCAGTAATCACGGGTTTCCTGAATCCAACAGCTACCACCCTAGAAGCCAGGTCTGGGGCACAGCATGTGCTGGCTCTATCAGTGGGCCCCAAACCATCTTTACTACGGACTAGGGGGACTAGTGGTATAGCCTTACTAGGAGTCCCCCTTGGTGCTTTCTACAATCAGAAACATGCTCATTGTTCCCCTAGGGTCTGAGTGGCCAGGGCTGTAGCTGCCTCTGCATTCCTAGTGAGAAGTGATGTGATGAGTAGAGTGCTTCCTAGTCAGGGTGCTGGCCTAGCATGACGACAACCTCGAGGCTCCTGTGGCTGCTGCCAAATGCCACATCAACTCTTTGGGTTGGAAATGGGAGCTAATGGGAAGGCCCTTAGAAGACTTGAGGGGACAGGAGAAAGGGCAGAATCGTCCTGCCTGATCTGGAAGCTGAGTCCCTTCCACCGGCAGTGGCCCTGGCTTAGTAGCAGTGCTGTGGAGAAGTCCCCTGGGGCTGAGCCCTGGGAGCCATGTTTTCATACTAAAAGACATTGTTTTTTGCCTCCTCCTGGTCATAACCCTGCTTAATAGAGACATTAAGATGAATGATTGAGGCTGTTTCTTACTCCAGTGGAAGGCGGGGCAGCCTGGGTGACCCTGGACAGAGGGGACATGGTAGGGATGGGGTGGAGGGGACAGGGGATGTGGGAGGGGCTCCCCTCTAACACCAAGCTCTATCTTTGGAAGGCTGAATCCTCCTCTTCCCCCTAAGACTCCTAAAGGCTGCCTCATCTGCTTGGGCTTCTGCACTGAGCATCTGTAGCTTTGTTCTGCTTCTCCAGTGTCAGGGATGGGTGATGCCAGCAGGAAAAGCTACAGGCATGTAAGGGGTGATGATGGCTTTGGGCAGCTCTTACTTACACAGGTTTTCAAATGGCTTTGACTAGCTTCTCAGCACAAAGCTTTTCATATTTATAAAACCAATGGATAACAATTATTGGGTGTTCAGATGTTTCAGGATTGTATCTTATATCTATGAACTGTCACATCTTATCATCACCACAGCCCAAGATGCAGGCCAAGCTACTATCCCCAATTTACAGATGAGAAAACTGACACTAGAGAAGCTAAGTAACTTTCCCAAAGTCACCCAACTAATAAGTCATAGAATTAGTCTTTGAACCCAGGTGGCCTGGGTTCATAACACTGTCACAGTTCGCTGTCTCTAGTTTTACAAATTGACCTCTCCTGGAATGAAGAGGAAGGTAGGGGAGGACTGAGATTTTGAATCAGATGGGGAATTGATTTAGAGGTCAGAGACAACAGTTAGGGATAAACAGGCTCATCTCTGTATGGGGATGGAGAAACAGTGGGCCCCAGGGAGCACGCTGAGACAGGCTTCATTTAGTATGTTTATGACAGGTCTGGCTGAGGGCAGCCCTGGGAAAGCTGCCCCTTGTTAGATGACTCTGAACGCTTTGGGGCAGGAAAATGTCTTGTTTTTGTCTTCCCCCAGCGCCCTACCTCTGCTGAATATGGAACAAATCTTCAAGAAACAGTGCTGAAATATAGATGCTAAATAAAAGTGAAACAGCGCAGCAGCCTTAGGTCAGACTTTCAAATCAAAACAAAATGAAACTACCTTGCTGATGTGAGTAAATATATTTAGGGAAGTTGGGCCAGGGATATTCTGTATGATCAAAAATTAGTGAACAGGGGGCCCGGCAGGATGGCTCAGTCATCTAAAAGGCTTGCTTAGGAAAGCTTGGGTGGCTTCAGGGACCATTGTTACATTCCCAGCACCACATGCTGTGCCAGCCCTGCCCTCAGGGCAGGCTGAGCTGGCCATAAAAGTAAATAAATAAATAAAAGTTCTGAAAGAAGAAAAAAAAAATTAGCGAACATTTAATTTTTTTTTTTAAGTACCTCATAGTAAGATGCATTGCTGTTAATTCCTCTCAAAACATTCCCCCTTGCTTCAAACACATATATTCCATCATTCCCTCACTTTCTAAGGTGTTCTGGTGGTTCTTTTTTGTGTCTTTGGTTACACTTTTATGGCTGCCTTGATGTCCTGAAACAATTTTGCAATGTTTATCTTTGGTGGTCACTTTCACTTTGGGGAAGAGCCAGGAGTTGCCACACCCAGTGTGTGAGGTGGATGATGACCTAATGTTTTTATGAGCCTGGCTTTCTGTTGGATGGCACTCAGCTACAGCACTCGCTGCATTTTTATATCAGGCCTTACAGACACAAATGAGGACTTTTAGAACTTCTTCAGAAAGTAAGCGCGTTCAAAGCAAAGGGGTGCAGGGTTGGGGAGGGAGATAGCTTAGTGGTCCTGGCAAGTGCAAGGACCCAGGTTCAATCCTCAGGCCCCAGAATCCCTGGCATGCTTGCCAGTCACTGAAACCAGGTGTGGTGGTACATGCCTGTGATCCCAGTGGATTGGGAGGATCAGTCTGAGCTGCACAGAGAGTCTGACCTGTATAATGAGATCCTGAACCAAGTAAGTAAAGAAAAAAAAGGGGGGGTTACATTTAGGGGGTGTTAATGGCAATGTATCTTTTACTGTAATAAAATTTGAAATGTAAACATTCACCATATATTTTCATCACCCCTTGCACAGTGTAGTTTGCTACCCTAGGTGTGTGCAGGAATCTTTAGAGATGCAAAATCTGAGTCCTTTTCCAGACCCAGATAATCATGATTTGCATTTAAAAAGGCAGTTGCAATGGAGGAATGAACACACATTGAAATTTGAGAACTACTACTACACCAGTCACAGGACTGATCTAGTGACTGTTTGGCTTTAAACCTGTCAGTTTATTTATTTTTATTTTTTTTATTGTATTTATTATTTTTATTCTTGTTTCAGAACCTTTGTTTGTTTATTCACTCATTTTTATGGTCAGCTCAGCCCACCCCAAGGTCAGGGCTGGCGCAGCATGTGGTGCCGGGGATCGAACCGCAGTCCCTGAAGCGGCCCAAGCTTTCCCAAGCAGGGGCTTTAGACCACTGAGCCATCCCGCCGGGCCCAAAAACCTGTCAGTTTAAGGCTCTATGTCACCCACAGGGGTAAGTCAAAAATAAATTCATTTATTTTCTGTCTTTTTGTCTTTTTGAGACAGGGTCTCACTATGCAGTTCAGGCTGGTCTTGAGCTCACTTTTATAGCCCAGGCTGGTCTTGAACTCACATCGATCCTCCTGCCTCAGCCTCCCAAGAGCTGGGATTACAGGCATGTGCCACCATGCCCGGCTATTTATTTGTTTATTATTTATTTATTATTTTTTGAGACAATCTCACTATGCCATTCAGGCTGGCCTGGACCTCACTATGTAGCCCAGGATAACCTTGAATTCACAGTGATCCACCTGCCTTAGCTTCCTGAGTGCTGGGATTACAGGTGTGTACCACTACATCTGACCTCAAATACTTTATTTATTTATACATATATTTTTTCTTGTTTCAGAACTTTTGTTTGCTTATTTATTTATTTTTATGGCCAGCTCAGCCTGCCCTGAGGGCAGGGCTGGCACAGCATATGGTGCCAGGGATTGCATTGCGGTTCCTGCAGCCACCCAAGCTTTCCTAAGCAGGCACTTTAGACCACTGAGCCATCCTGCGGGGCCCAGATCTCAAATACTTTAAAAGGTGTATTGGGGGCCAGGGAGATAGCTCCATAGCACAAGTGCAAGGTTGTAAGTTTGAACCCCAGTCCCACCAAAAAAAAAAAAAAAAAAAAAAAAAAAAAAAAAAAAAAAAAAAAAGGTACATTGGCTACTTGGGAGACTTAAGCAAGTGGTTCACCTAAGAGTTTAAGCCAGCCTGATTCATGTAGTGAGACCCTGCCTCTTTAAAAAGAAGGTGGAGGAAGAAGAAGAGGAGGAGATAAGAAAAAAGAGAAAGGAAAGATTTTATGGTTGCATGGTCTAACTCTTGCCCAGGTTTTCAAATTCTTCCTTTATCACTCATTCCAGCACCACTCTCTCTACACCATCTGCTCCAGTTATATGATTTCTTTCCATCCCTATGTGGGCCATTTTGCCTAGCACCTTTGCTCATGTTATTTTCTCTGCCTGGATGTCCTTTCTGAGTCACCCATTTTCTCCTTTTGTTGGCCTGAGAAATTCCTACTCAGCTTTTGAGCCTGGACTTAAATGTCATCTGTTCTGAGAAGCCTTTCCAGTCTATGTTAGTATACCTCCTCTTCCAACTTCCATCACATGAGCTGGGGAGATACCTCCGGGGCACAAGTGCCTACCTGGCAAGTGCAAGGTCCTGAGTTCAATCCCCAGTTCCACAAACACAAAAACAAAAACCAACTTCCACCAACAAGTAGTCTTTATAATCACAGTTATCACTCTGAGTGACAATGATTTCTTTACCATTGGGTTCCCCTTATTACAGTGCAAGGTCTAGGAAGTATGTGTTTCTATGATCCTTGTTCTATCCTGTCCTTTCATGGAGTCTAACACTAGTTAGTCAAGGAATATTTTTCTGAATCCTGAGACAGTATATACTTGGGTATACAATTAGTTATAAGGCTGGGGTTCCTGGAAAAGATGCTCTGAAGGCTTCATGTGCCCCCCTAAAATCCCTCTGGCATTCTCAGGTCTTGGAGCTTTGTTGTCCTGACCACGTACTGCCTAGAGATAAGACTGCTAGGCATGTCCTAGCCCTCTGGATCAGTCAGTGCTGATTTACACAGGTCTGAAAAGCTTCTCAGAGAAGAACACGGAGCACATCCATAACTACATCAGGTATATACTAGCACAACTTAAATAGGGGTGTGTGACAACCCACTGGACTTCATATTGCTGAAAGGACCAGCCAAGCTCCAGAGAGAGAAGTATGACTGAGGGGAGAGGAAGCTGGCAGGGTGAACTGGTTTCCACAACAGAATTAAAAGAGGGACCATAACTCTGGTTCAGCATGGGGGTTACCAGGCAAACACAGCCTATCCTTGTTACTCTGACAACAGTGGACATGCCCAATGAGAAGAAAAAGGGCTCTTTGAACAAGTGGAAAGAGCTCAAACAACACAGCTGGAACATCTGTATCCCCCTAATGCAGTATCAGATGGAAGAAATCATTTTCTCACTTTGCAGGAAAATGGGAGCTGGGGAGATAGCTCTATAGTACAAGTGCCTGACTGGCAAGTGCAAGGTCATGAGTTTGAACCTTTGTCCCCCCAAAACAAAAACAAAACAAAACTTTGCAGGAAAATGTCATGCTCTCATGCTGTCATAGTACTGTTACAATTAAGCATATCAAGAAAAGTATTCAAGGTCAACATCCAGGGTGTACTTGGTGATAGAAGCCAGACCGCTGGGCACAATTAAGGTTGGGGGTGGGTGCATTGCTCCTGGCATTTCTACAGGAGCAGGTGGGAACCTAAAGTTAGCAATAAGAACTCATTCGGTCCATGAGCTGGTATAGATAATAGGTTTGGAACATGTGCATTACTGCAGATGAATTACAATGCAGCCCTGGAAACAGAACTACCACAAAGCAGTAGTTTATGAGTGGATTTGAAGAGATGAAAGATCCTAGCCTGGAAGAAGTCAACACTTCTCCAAAAGTGTTGACTTTTGGTGGCTGATCAGTGATGGGAAAGCCGCAGTAGGTAACTTGAAACTGAGATAGGAAAAGGTAAAGGGTGCGAGTGCCTGTGGCTCACAGCCAATCTCAAGGGAAAATGGACGGGCGCTTCATTCACTAAGTACTTCCCTTATGTTCGGTGGGTACCGTAAGAGGTGTTTCCTTCACTATAGTGAAAATATAGGTCTTACCTCCATTTTATAGCTGAGAGAGCAGGCTCAGAGAATTGACTTCACTTATTTCTTTTAAATTTATTTATTTTTTATTTTATTTTTTTCTTGTTTCAGAACCTTTGTTTGTTTATTCACTCATTTTTATGGCCGGCTCAGCCTGCCCCGAGGGCAGGGCTGGCGCAGCATGTGGTGCCGGGGATCAAACCACGGTCCCTGAAGCCGCCCAAGCCAGCGCTTTAGACCACTGAGCCATCCCGCCAGGCCCCTGACTTCACTTATTTATCAAATAAATGCACAAAAAATATGAAGATGAGTAAGACATAGTCTTTTTCCTTGAGGATCTCAGAATTTTGCAGGAGAGATCACAGAGGCAGCCGTTTTATTACAGAATGGTGCTTAGACAAGAGTGAATGCAATCATAATGCAGAGGGAAAGTACAAAGAGGATCCTTGAGTCACAGAATCAGGAAGCATCAACACCAGGGCTCAAGTCATGGATTGTCTGGGTTCAAATCTCACCACATTAGCTGTATAGTTATAGTTATCAGGGCCCTTAGTAATACTGATAATAGTTCTGAGGATGGGAAATCTTTATGAACAGAGGACACTGGGAATTACGATACAGTGGGGTGACCCAGCAGCATCGAAGTCCCAGAATGCAGATGGCACCCTCAAGGTGACCAGGGCATGGGGTTTCCCAGGGAAGCCCTCCCCTGGAACAGAACTGATACCAGCTAGAGCTTAGAGCTGTCACTAAATGTTTCTCACTAGGGTAGTGACTGGGACACTGGAGCCAGGAAACCAGACTGGTCCTGGGAGAAACAGAATGAGGAGGGGGTGTGGGGGTGGGTGGGTGGGTGGTGGTGTCTCAAAAATGAAGCTGGGTGGAGACAGAATAAAATTCGATAGTTCTTTGGCTGTCAGAACTTGCCCACTGTCTAAGGTCATTATCACCTGTTTGTTCCTTTCTAGTCCAGTAGATTCTGACAGGACAGCACGCCTTTTTTTTTTTTTAGCATTGCCTTTGCTTTCAAACTTCACATTTTCTCCCCTTCTACATGCCAGATTTAAGAGGCTGAGGATATCACTCAGTGGTAGACTGCTTGCTAGCAAGCTGGAAGCCATGGGTTTGGTCTTTGGCACCAAAACCAAAAAACAAACCTCCCCTAAAAAAAAAATTCAAACAAAAAAACATAGTAAAATGAAAAAAGACCAAAACACATGCCAGATCTGAAAGAAATCTGTAGGAATGTTTTGGCTCTGACTAGAGGCTGGTACCCAGGCAGACCTTGTACAGATAGGACAGGGCTGTGGGATTCATGACATTTTAGAGCCACACCTGTGGGGCTCGTAATCATAATTTTCTCTAGGTCAGGGGGCAAGGCAGGGTGAGGTCATAAGATCTGTGACAAGGAGGCAAGGACTAGAGAGCACACAGAGTAGGCAGAGGAGAGCAGAGCAGCTTGGGAAGAGAGCCTCCTCAGGCAGCTGGCTCCATTTGATTTCCCATTTAAAGGGGAGGCTTAGATAGCCAAGAAGAAAAAGGCTAATAAGAAAAATATTAAACTGCAGTGTGTGTGTCCCCAGGGACTTCCTGTTGCCATGACTGACCTCCCAGAGAGTGCCATTCGTTCCCGAACATGGCAGCTTTATAGGCACTTGTAGGCCTGCAAAGAACACCAATTTGCTGCTGCAGTTTGTTTTGATAACTGAAACTTTCAATAAATCTATATTAAAATCAAAGAGAAAATTAACTAGGCCCCAGTGAGGTGCACAGAGATAAGGGAGCACATTACTACCCTGGCCTTAGCCACCCTACATCCGTCTCTTAGTTCAGATTCAGGTCACCAGGGAGATGAATGGCTCAGGCTCATGGGGAACAGCTCTGGGGACAGCAGGAAGAAGGCATGGCTAGGTGCAGCCCCCACTGCTCTTTAAGCAGCAGAAGATGGCCGAGATTTGAAAGAGTGGCGTGGTGCTCATGGTGAGGAGAGAAGTTGGGCAGAGGGGTGGGAAAGAGTGAGGTTAGTAGTAACTGCAGCCACTACTTACCGAACACTCTGCCAGGTAGGTGTTAAAAATCAAATAAGCACTTGTGTATTTAATTCTAAGAACAGGCCAGGCATGGTGGCGCATGCCTGTAATCCCAGCACTTGGGAGGCTGAGGCAGGAGGATCGATGGGAGCTCGAGACCAGCCTGGACTACAAAAGTGAGCTCAAGGCCAGCCTGAATTGCATAGTGAGACCCTGGCTCAAAAGGACAAAATAAAATAAATAAATAAATTCTAAAAACAGGTAGGTATGAGTGTCATCTCCACTCTCGAGATAAAGATACTGAAGCCGGGTGTGGTGGTGCACATCTGTAATGCCAACATCTGAGATAACTGTGAGTTTCAGACCAGCTTGTGCTACAAACTGAGCTGAAGGCCAGCATGAACTGTATAGCAAGATCCTGTCTCAAAAAGACAAAAGCAAAACAAAACAAATAAAACAAAACAAAAAAAAAATGGCTGGGGAGATAGTTCAGTAGTCTAGGTGTCTGCCCGGCAATCGCAAAGACTTGGGCTTGATTCCTGGTGCTGCATGCCATATCAGCCGGGCTACCAAAACTGGGTATGGTGGCACATGCCTGAAATCCCAGTGCTGAGAAGGCTGAGATCGGAGGAACACTATGAGTCTAGTCTGAACTGTGTACCTATACCAAATAAATAAATAAACAAATAAAAAGATTTAAAAACAGAGGGCCAGGGAGGTGGCTTAGTAGAATTAGTGCTTGCCTAGTTCTGAGTTCAATCCCTGGTTCCGGGGAAAAAAACGTTTAAAGACAGAAAAAAACAAAAAAAAAAAAACAATAGAGATAAAGAAATTGAACCTCAGAGGTATCTGACTCATCTAATATCACAGATAGAGGCAGGACTCAAGCCTGAATAGGTTCTCTCTGAGTTTACACTCCTTATAACTGCATTGTCTTATGTAGCTTATAGGGACTGTGATAACAGTAGCCATTTTTCTAGTTCTCAGATAAAATGATTTCAGAATGTTTGGGTTCTCCCAACAGTGCCATGTTTGAGGGTTGCCAGGCACTGTTCTTGGATCCTGGCTTCCCTGCTCTTGAATTGCTGGCTACCAGCTTTGATGGCCATCTCACTGTTTTTTAGTGGTGGGTTAAGTGACAGTTGAACCAGTTTGGCCTTGTCGTGGCTCCTGCTCTCAGGGTTCACTTTAGGCGATTACTTAACCTGGAAGTTTCAAGGCTACTGGGGTGCTTCTGAGTCTGTGTACTGGTCTTAGTTCCCTGCCTCCCTAAATATGCTTGTCTCATCTATACTCTGATCCAGGAGGGTCTTAGCCACTGCTTACTACATATCCCAGCTGCCACTACCATCACTTCATCTAGCTATCTTATCTTCCTTTGGAGATATGCAGTGGGACCCGTTGCACCAAACTACAGACTTTGACTTCCATTTCTAGTCTCAGATAAACCATTATGCTTTGGGGTCTGGAGTCTGGCACTCCCTATGGCTACTAAAATGATGGGACAAAACAAGCCTCTCTTTCTCCCTGAGAAAAGATCCATCTCCATGGCTCATGTAGAAATAATTTGTATGACAGAGTAGTTAGCTATGTTTTCTTCGAAACGTAATACACTGCCTTATATTTTCACTCCCTCTTACCCTGAGCCACTTCTTGAACCCCTTACTCTTGCTGCCCTGGGTTTATACCTCCCAGTTAAATCAGCATACAAGCTTTGCCTTCAGCTTTTTGTTTGTTTTGCAGTACTGGGAATTAAATTCAGGGCCTTTCTCACTATCCCTGAGCTACATTTCCAAACCACTTTTGAGAGACAATCTCTCTGTTACCCAGGTTGGCTTCAAATAGCTGTGGCTGCAAGGCATGTGCCACATCTCGCTCAGGCTGTGTTTCCTAGTTGGTCAAATCACACACAACAGAGCCAAGGTTTGAGGGAGCTAAATACTAGGATAGGTAACAGCGCAAGACACTGCACCTAAACTGAGCTTTTAAATCATTCTATTATTTGAGTGCATGTGTCTTTGTCCATAATGAGCTTGTAGACTGATAAGGTCCTGCAGTCTGTATAATTGAGTCCTAGAGCATCAAAAGGGAAGGATCACAGTCTAGAGGGAAGTCAAATTAATCATGGAAGGCTAAGTGGAAAATACTTGGGTTGGATGTTAAAAAGACCACCCATGCAGATAGGTAAGTATTTCCTTTGTATAGCTAAGAAGGTTGCTTATGTCTTATTTAGGCCAGAATTTAAGATATAACAAAGCCAGAGAAAGAAGATGTCATCTTTTGGGCTTTTGTTTACTTTACTTTCTTTTTGGGTGGTACTGAGGATTAGATCCAGCCCCCACTCCTCCACCTCATTTTTCTTTTTTGAGATATGAGATAAGATCATGTCATGTAGTTCAGGTTGCCCTTGAACACTCTGCGATCCTTTTGACTCAGCCTCCTCAAAGCTAGATCACTCAGTTTTGGCCCTTTCTTATGTTTGTTCTGAGATAGAATCTAGCTAAGGGAGATTCAGGTTTGCTTTGAATTTAAACTTTCTTCCTCAGCCTGAGTAGCTGGGAGTACAACCTGTGCCACAGACCTTGGCCCTTATTTTTATATTTACTTGTCTCTTGTTTTCTTGTTCTCCTCCATATCCTCTCATTTCTCTGTGCTGCTTAGTTAGTCCTTTACTGGTTCACAAGCAGTTCTTACATGCCAGTTGTATGCCTGGTACCTACAATATGGAAACAATACTTATACTAAAGAAGCTTAAAGTCCTGGAGGAGACATGGCAAGGAAATAAGAGAATTATAAAACACTGATGAATTCTGTGTGAGCACAATAGCATAAAATAACCCACTGTATTGATGGGGTTAAAGAATACACTCCCTAATATGGGGATTATCAAGCAGTTCCACCTTTGGCAGGAACCAGTATGTTAAGATCTCAGAGGTGTTAGAGAACATTATTGTCCTAAGTGAGAAAAAGCAGATGGCAGACAGGAGCTGGTAACTGAAGCTGGCCCTAAGGATAGGTCCTCATTGATTAAGAGGCTGTTAAAGTCCTCATTGTCTTGGTTAAACTGAGGTTTCCCAACTCATAACCTGGTATCTATGGCTTCCCAGAGAGGCATAATCACGATGGAGAAATATACCTCTGGCTTTGACGAGAGTTCTCATCATCTAACGAGACTGACAGCTCCTCACATCTGCAGCCAGAATTCATTTAACCCACTATTTCCTCCGATGGGACCTAAAACAAGGCTGTTCCCTCTTCCTTAGAAAGGCTCTTCAGAGATCCAAGCATTTTCTTCTTAGCCTAATTTGTCTTCCCTTCTCTCCCAGAGGCCTACATCCAAGAGTAGATGAATGTAATTACTTGTTGAATGAATGAACTATGAAGTGGCATCTAAACAGAATATGTAACCTTATAAGCCTATACTCACCTTATGCGTACACTGAAAGGAGAGAAAACACAGGTGGGGCACCTGGATCTCTGAAGCTTTTGTTTTTTAAAAAATCCTTATTGCAGGGCAGAAGTGACCCCTTCTCTCCTGAGACTGCAATATCAAAACTACAAGTCCCATAAGGCCAGACTCCGCCAGTCACCATCTTGGCACATTTTAGCGCGCATGTCGTCGGGAGAGGGAGCTTTTGGAACTAAGAAGCCCCGCCCTCTGTCCGTTTATTGGTCAAAGCGGAGGGCGCCGGGCTCACCGGTTGGCCATCGCGCCCGCCCATCCGCCGCGTCGATCGAGGTCAGAGTGCGCGGAGGTGAGTCGGTGTGTTGTGGACTCGTGGTGCTGGCTGCGGCTGTTGAGGCAGCCGGGAACGGGCGGTGGGTGCGGGCGGAGCTGGCCCAGTCTCTGCCTGGCCGGCGACTGCGGCGCGGGCCGTGCCCGCCGCCGCCAACTGCCCTGAGCGCCTGCTGAGGCAGAGGGAGACGTCGGGGCCTGCATCTGGAGGGAGCCTGCCGCGCTAGCCCCTAGGAGGGGGCGTTGCCATGGCGACAGCCTCTCCAGCATCTGACGGGGGGCGGGGGCGGCCTTGGGAAGGAGGGCTGGTCTCCTGGCCCACTGCCCCTCCCCTTAGTCTCCCCTGGACTTGGATGGGCCCGAGTTGGGGGCAACACCCTGGGGTGGGTGATGCTGATAGCTTCCCCTTCCCCCCAGCTTGGGCCCTGGCTTATGCATGCTGGGAGTGGAGTCGTGGTATGCACAGTTTGTGTAGCCTGGATTGCTTGCCCCTGTGCTCACCTTGAATGCATGATCTACTGAGTAATGTTCTGGTGCAGGGGGCACGGGGAGGGTTTTGCAAGGCAGACTAGGTGAGTTGGTTGGTTAAGGAGACTGACTTCTTGGTGGGGGTTATTGGAGAAGGAAAGAAGGTTTGACCAGAGAGATTAGAAGCAGCATGGAGATAGTAGATAGGGAGAAAACCCCAACACATGCACACGTACAAGTTAGCAGTTTAGCTCTGCAAATCTGAAGCGGTGGGAGATGCTGAGAGGAGTTAATAAAGGCCTACACCGGTTAGCTTTGTTTGCCTTCCTACAAATGGTTTGGCAACAGGTGTTTTCTTAAGACAAAAAAGGCATGAACTTTACTTGAGGCTTGGCTATGAATTCTTGCAAACTATAACTGCACCTTGGTTACATGGGGGATGCTGGATGTGAGGCCTCTCATTGCAGGTGTGGAGTTTGTCATTAGGGATGGAATTTGCAACAAACTGACCATGAATGTTTCTGCTTGAGGTCTGTCCACTTCAGTAGCATTTGCTCTTAGATATTTCTGAGCAGCAAAACATGAGTTCCCTTGGCTAATGAGTATGCTCTATTTGAAGGATAGTAGATTGTGATTGCTTGAATAATTTTTGATTGTAGAGTTTATACCAGCAATTGGCTTCGTCAAATTCTGATTTATCATGACTTTATCATACACAGTATACCTTGTTTTAGTGGGCTCATTCTTGGAGCCTACGTATATTATACCTGAATCCCCTACCATTTAAAAGTCAATTTATAAACAAGGATTTGGAGTGTGACTTCACTAATATGTGTCTGTGATCTTGGTTAGAAACCCACTTGGCTGCCTTTCCTCAGGAGGTGAAGAGGGGGAAGAGAGCTGCTGGGAAGTGATTGATAAGGTTTCCTTTATGGATTCTGTGGTGCTTCACTGGAGCTCAGAGCGCTTTGGGAACTTAAGCACTCCAAATTAAAAGCTCATTAACAATTCCTGCCCAAAGATACTGTAAATAATCAGCTAGCTAGGTCATAGAGCTTGGCTTAGAGCTCTCTTTCCAACTTGAAAATTCCAAATAAAGATGCTTTTATTCCCTTTCATTTTAAAAAGTGTTTTCCTCTGTGGTGGGGTAAGTTGGGGAATGGCCTTTTCCCATGGGATTGAAGTAGAATAAAGACTTAAATGTGTAAATGGCAGAAAGGAGTATGTTGGTTCTAATCATAAATGTTTCTGAGGAGAGGATGTCACAACAATGATCTGTATGCTTCTTGTCCTTTGAAAGATCTGAGTTAGGTTAGAAATATAAGTTTATATTTTGACTCAGGATTTGATTATCTTGACTTAGAACTTGAAAGAGATTTGGAAAGTATTCTGAAAGTATTTCCTGGTCTATATGGCCATATGCACTATGTCCGACAGGATTATGGCAACAGACTCTTCCCTCGGTCCTGAAGCCCAGGCTCAGTTCCTAAGTTCTGAGTGTTGTCAGTGTTACTAATGACTCCTTTTCATGGACACAGAAGTCTACAAATGATCCTGTAGGCACCCTCCTTTGCAATCCAGGCTCAGATGCTGTAAATATTTTGTATTTCTAGGAACTAAGCTTTTTTTTTTTTTTGTCTTTTTGAGACAGGGTCTCGCTATGCAGTTGAGGCTGGTCCTGAGCTCACTTTTGTAGCCCAGGCTGGTCTCGAACTCGCACCAATCCTCCTGCCTCAGCCTCCCGAGTGCTAGGATTACAGGCGTGCGCCACCACGCCCAGCAGGAACTAAGCTTTTTTAGGAAAAAAAAAAAAAATGCTACTAGAGAACATATATGTCATTCTAAAAGCAAATGTAATCCTGAGAGTTTCTGAAAGTTTTGTAAGGGCAGTGTCTTTCCACATAGCTTTCTGCCAAAGTTTGCACTTGGGAGTTTGAGTATTAGTGTAACCCTTGTGGGGATTTGATTTTTTTTCTATTGCAATAAGACTTGTTGCAGAGATGTGTGTTTGTCCACAGCATTGGGGCTTTCCGGCTCTCACAGAACCTTCACCACCCCCAGCTGCCAGTCTTGGCATCTTTGAAGTAAGAAGAGGTGAGAATTCTGTTGCATGTTCAAGTTTGGTGTGACTTCTTCCTTTTGAGTATATTTAAGTTTGATGTGACTTCTTCCTTTTGAGTATATTTAAGTTTGGTGGGAATGGGGTGTGGATTGATACAGATTGCATTTTTATGTAGTTTTTTTTCTGATAAGCCAGCATATGCTCAAAACCTATTGAAGAAAACAAAACAAAGCAAAACAAAAAAACCCCCAAAACCTATTTAAGATTACCCAACATTTGTAGAGTGAGAGTTGGAGGTAGGGGATCCAGACTGTAATTCTGCTATGATTTCTGTCGTGGGTATCTCATGAATTTGGGTTCAGGTTGATTGAATAGAGGCAGAAAATAGTTTAAAAAATATACACATTAATACAGTTGGAAGAAACATTTTCTTTTTCCTTTGTCTTTTTGAGACAGGGTCTCATTATGCAGTTCAGTCTGGTCTTGAGCTCATTTTTGTAGCCCAGGCTGGTCTTGAACTCGCACCAATCCTCCTGCCTCAGCCTCCCAAGTGCTGGGATTACAGCCGTGCACCACCATGCCTGGCAGAAACATTTTCATTTGGTTCTTAATGTTTTTGACCAGACCCTTTGGGACCTTTATTTAACATGGCTTTTGTGTCACCTTTTTTTTTTTTTTTTGGTATTTAGGGAAGGGTCTATAGGGTATTCAGGATCTCACTATTAGATTGGACTCATAGAGTTCCACCTGTTTACAGCCTCCAAGAGCTGGTATTACAGACAGGCACCACCACGCCCAGTCTCAGTTGCTATCTCAACATGCCCTGGGGGTTGAACCTCTGGCCCTTATGCCTTCTTGCAGGCCTTTAATCCGCTGAGCTATTTGGCCAGCCTGTGTCACCTTTAAGTAGATAGCTAGTCCTAATCTATCTCCATTTTACCAGGACCAAGGTCTGGTTAAAAAAGTAGATTTAGGATTAGACTGGTGGTGGATGGGTAGAGTGGGAAAAAAGATGAGAAGTTGGCAAAAGTTCCCTGTAAAGAACAAGATAGTACATATTTGGCTTTGTAGGCCTCTGTCACAGCTGGCCTAAAGAATTATGCAGTTATGTATGAAAACAACCATAGTATGAAAATGAACAAATGTAGTGTACCAATAAAAATTTACTTATAAAAGTAGGTGGCACCTGAATTTGGCCCATGGTCTATAGTTTGGTGACCTTGGATGAGACTTGACAGTAAGAAGCTGTTAAATTTTGTGCAGTAGATGATATTAAATTTATGTTGTAGAGAGTTTGCCTTGATGTTAGTGTAAAGAATGGATTGACTGGAATAGATAATACTGGAAGTAGAGAGACTGGTATGGAGAGTGTGGCATTTAATTTGGTAACATTTTGTATTTTCCCTGTTGGGGCAGTATTTTGGACCTTAACTAAGTACTACTGAATCTTTGCGTACCTGTATATGTGTCTTCCCTGTCTCC